>JAPMOR010092493.1:0-10269 GCA_026543865.1 Argiope aurantia
CTGTTCCGTACACTACACCAACACTGGATGTGTTTGTGTGACCATTTCTTCCCATTTTTTCAAAGCAATTTCCGTTTGTTTCGTACATCTACACCAACATGGCATGTGTTTGTGTGACTGTTTCTCCCAGTTTGTCATTAAACATGTGACTCCATTTCAATTTGGCATGAGATTTCAAATACACGACTTTCCACTGCCCTTTGAATTGAATCTGCATTGATCTCTTGCCATCCGCCGTCTCTCTTCGTCGGTTTCTCTTCTCGCAAGCGCGTGGTGTTGCATTTGAGATGTTCTTCCGCTCAATTCTTTTACACGTACCGAGTGCATTTAATGAATTTGTAATATTGCTTTCCTGTATTATTTCGATTTCACTGAAAAGAGATATTTACAGATTTTTTTAAAAAATAGATATTGCATGGATTTAGATCAATGACCATTTCCCACTAATGATAAATTGGCGATGTTGGTGACAAAAATAAAGGCCCTTGAAAATAAATAATTTATAGCACTATATATAATAAAAGCCGAGATCTGAGGATTCTTCTGGAAAATCCTATTCACTGCCGTTAGCCTATAAAAGGCGAGCTCTCACACGAGGTTCATTCTCTTCCTAGAGTATTGGTCGCATTGCGAGCACCTACTGTCTATTGTCTATTAAATAATAATTTGCTGTCTGCTTGCGTGTTGTTAATTTCTACTGGTATTGCATTCTGCGAATATCTCAACTGAGTTTTTGTTTCTGTGCTACGAATTTTTCCTAGGAAAAAACCGACATTGTATCCAGCTTGTTGTTTTAAATTCAATGTATACCCATCTGATTACTTTCGTTATAATACATTAAAATATTTTCAGTCTATCTGATTGGACATATTCCAACAAATCAATGTACCTGCTTTCGCCATGATTCATCGACATATTTCTTTATATCATATTAGCATAAAGAAATTGTAGATAAAGATTGACAAAATAAAATAGCTATGAATATATGCATATTAAATAAGTTTAACCTATTTTAATAGATTGATAAAAAGAAATCAAGACCCTGGCTTTCGGTTTATCTTGCCGCCTAACTTGCACCTTTGTCAAATATCCTTCCAATTTAAATAAAAATTTGAAATAGTTTGACATGATAAACTAAGGAGATATTTTTATTAAACGATTCTTAATCGGTTTGGAATTGCAGATTGCAATGAAATATGATATTTGTTTTTGGCACACCAGAAATCATTTTTAGTTTCACCAGCAAAAAAAAGAAAAAAAAAGAATTTTAACAATGAATTTTAAATGCAAGAAGGTAAAGAAAAAATGCTTTCTTTTTATTAATTGCTCTTAACTCAAAAAATGTAAAGAGTAAACCAAAATATTCTGTAGTTAAATGTTTCATTTAAAAATTATAATCTATTTTATTTCTATTTAACCCAGGGTTTATAAGAATGAAGGGAATTTTGTTCAATTATGAAAGCAATTCAAATATTTTGTTTATAGCTAACTCATCTTTAATCAATAAAATTTTCCTAATAATAATTTCTCAAATGTCGGATTCAAAAGGTAAAAAACCTTTTAATTGATATCGAAAACAGAGAAGAAAGGGTTGCTTCTTTTATTCCACGCTAGTTCCGATTATTCTAGTTAAGAATCAAAATCATACTTTTTAAAAGGAGGTATCTTATTTAAATAAGATAAGATAAATAATTTTCTTTTATATAAAAAAGGATTTATATCAGCCTTTTAGTGAGAGTTCTGACGATGATCGCTTTCCTAACGAAAAGTCTGAATCCTTTAAGAATACATGACCATAATCTGTGCTTCAGAAATTTAACATTTTTTAAATATTAATAGCAACTTTTCATTATGCTTTTAATAATGTTTTATCAGAATTTGTAATGATTGTAAATAAATGCCGATGCGAATTTTCGATTCTGAATACTTTATATGTACATCTTCTGCCCTGATTATAAACTTCGTAGAAATCCAGCTATCCGCACTAAATGGAAATCCAATAAGGTCCGGTTTTGCGGATGATTGCATAATGTTCAAAAACTAAGTTAAAAAGATGGCCGAAGCAGATAAAATTTAACCTCAATTCTTGACAAACATAAGCAACAGGAAACCATAAGATTTACGTAAAAAATATACAACCAATCAAATCATGTCTGAAGATTCATGTATTATGATTTTATATGAAAAATATAATAAGTATGGACCTTATTTTATTTACCAAGAGATACTTTTCTCTTTTGCTAAAGGATGCGATGAAACCACAGAATATACTCCACAGATGGGTATCATTCCAAAAATATGCCCCCTCAGGGGCTCACCTACTATAGGTGAGTACGGGTGTCCCAATCCCGAGGTTCCCAGGGATCTTTACTCCCTTTAGTTTTACTCTCCTCTGTGCCTTCTGCTGTCGCCTTTTTTTTCTTTCCCTCGAGGGTAGGCGAGGGAGCTCTCCATGAGAAGCTGTCGCCGCTCTGTTTGCTTCCTGCTTCTCATGGACAGCAAATACCCCCACGTGTTTGCCGTGCGTGGCGACCCATTAGACGGGCGGTGCACTGTGGTCCCCGGTGTATCAATCGGCTGGTAGCTAGTTACCTTAGTGGTCAGTCTGCTAGGGATCAAGCGAAGGGGTTACTCCTTGGGCTTGGCGTTAAGGGTGGTCACTGTCCCCGGGGGTAACTCCCAGCGTATAGGTTCCGGCTAGCACTAAGGTGTATGCCGAGGCTGGAAAAGACCAGAGCCGGTGATTGCCTTCCCTTGTTGGGCTCCGTGGTGGGCGGTGCCGTCGGGCCCGAATCATTTTCCATATCGCATGGCTCCTCCCAAGAAGGGTCCCTTTAGTGGGCGTCATTTTGTTCCTCAGTCTCCAAATTTAGAAAACCATTTCGATAAATTTTTTGTAATGAAACGAATTTCAGATAAAAATGAAACATTTGAAAGCGTATCGCCATTTTTAGTACAAAAAGCGATCACAGCAACAGTTGGTGACGTAACATCAATTCGTAAGATGCGTTCTGGTGACTTGCTGGTAGAGATTAATTCTCGTAAGCAAGCTCACCAAATTCAAAAGTTAAAAAATTTATCAACAATTCCTGTCAGTGTCAGTCCCCATCAATCATTAAATATATCAAAAGGTGTTATCACTTGTGGGGAAATATTTAACCTCCCAGTGGATTTAATTACTAATGAATTGAAATCCCAAGGTGTCACCCATGTCCACCGTATTACTATCCGGAGAGATGGCAATATTCTTGAAACAAAGCATCATATTCTAACTTTTAAAACACCAAAATTACCAGAATTCATCTATGCAGGGTATATAAAATTACCTGTCAGACCATATATTCCCAATCCTTTGAGATGTTTTAATTGTCAACGTTATGGTCACTCTAAAGCAAATTGCCGCGGGACACTAACTTGTGCCCGCTGTGCTGCTAAAGGCCACGATAGTCAACAGTGTTCTGCAGCCGAAAAGTGCGTGAACTGTGGTGGCAGTCATGCATCATATTCTAGAGTATGCGAACGCTGGCAACTTGAAAAGAAAATAATAACTCTTAAAATAAAAGAAAACATTTCATATCCTGAAGCTAGGCGGAAAATTTTAGCACAAACGCCTACTCCTGGTCTGAGCTATGCATCTGCTCTGCAAAAATCCTTTTGTGTTAATTGTTTGTGTCCGAATTGCACCAAAACTGCCAACCGCACTAAAATAACTAACAAAACATCCGATTCTGATACAGAACAATCCGTAAATAGCACATCTGACACTGGCATACCAGTTAAACCGAATCTAAAAAATAAGCTACAAAAATCACTGATCTGATTGGCGCAGTATGGCCAAATGTGGCTTTTGCGCCAATAAACCACACAAACCAAACCAAACAAAAATCACTGAAGCTAAAACTTGCAAAGCGTGGTCAAACGCAGAAAGAACTATCTGCGAAATTAAAAAAATCATCCTCCAAAAACTCTGTCGCATTAGGACTTGCGGCTCGGGGTAAAGCCCACAAGGATTTGACATCCGTATTTGGTGGCATATTAAATACTCCCGATCTGAAGCTGCATCCTTCAGAGGATGAAAATGAATTTGAAATGAGTTGCGACATTTCTGCAACACCTGTCGTTGCTCCTGATAATTCTTCTCCAAAACAACTCTCTTAATGGGTACCTTCGTTTCTTGGAATTGTCGCGGCATGCGTTCCAAACTTCACGATATAAAGACTATTATCAACTCCTTTCATCCTGTTTGTTTTTGTTTTCAGGAAACATTCATGACTCCCAATATTCCGTTAAAATTGCGCGGCTACAACTGTGTTCGTAAAGATACAGACACTGGAGTGCGCAGTTCTGGAGGTGTCTGCATCTTGACATCAAATCTTTACCCAAGTACACCTCTTACTTTGCATACACCTCTACAGGCTGTGGCTGTGCAAGTTCACACCCGAACGCTGGTTACAGTCTGTAGTATCTACTTGCCACCCCATAATGCCATTAAACAACAGGATCTTGACAACCTCGTGGATCAGCTTCCTTCACCTTTTATTTTACTTGGAGACTTAAACGCACATAGCACGTTGTGGGGTTCAGATAGTACAAACTCTCGTGGGCGGCAGATTGAACAGTTTATTTCTAATAACTGTCTCTGTCTGCTTAATAACGATGATAAAACATACTTCCATGAACCCACACGTAGCTTCCATAGTCTTGATCTGGCAATATGCTCACCTGAACTTCTGCCATTATTGACCTTTACTGTTAGTGATAACTTATATAATAGTGATCATTTCCCGATCATTGTCTCCCATGCTGATAGAGGTGGAACGACTCATTGTCCTCCGCGTTTCGTATTCCAGCGGGCAGACTGGCATAAGTTTTCTCAACTGGCCAAAATTACTGAGAGTATGGTCAATGTACCAGACATCATGGAAGCAGTTCAAAACGTCACTGAATGTTTAATACATGCCACTAATATTGCAATTCCGAAAAGTTCACCACGTCCAAGAAAATTCCGTAGACCGTGGTGGAACGATGCCTGTCGCGATAGTTACAAGAACCAAAAGAAACTTTGGAACAAATTTAGGAGGTACCCAACCACAGAGAACTTGGTCGCTTTTAAAAGAGCTAAAGCCCTTGCACGCCGCATTCGTCGCTGTAGCCAGAGGGAATCATGGGTAAAATATATTTCCTCAATCACATCTCGCACCTCAAGTCAGCAGTTGTGGAGAAAAGTGAAGGCAGCTAACGGAATTTATCAGGAGTTTTCTTTTCCTGTACTGAAAACCAGGAATAAGACATACTCCTCTCCATTAGACATTGTCAATATTCTTGGACAGACATTTGCACGGATTTCCGCTGTCGAATCGTATAGTCCTGAATTTATAGAGAGAAAAAATCTCGCAGAAAAACAATCTTTGAATTTTCAAGCTGCATACACACATCCATATAATTGCGAATTCAAAATGTTTGAATTAAGAAAAGCACTATCCCTAGCTCATGATACCAGCCCTGGCCCAGATGGAGTCACTTATAATATGCTTCGCCACTTAGATGAGATATCGCTCTCCTATCTCCTATATCTGTTTAACAGAGTCTGGAGTGAGCAAAATTTCCCATACCAGTGGCAAGAAGCTCTCGTGATTCCCATTCTGAAACCTGTCAAAGATTCAGCTAACCCTTTGCATTATAGACCGATTGCGCTAACTAGTGTCCTTTGTAAGACGCTTGAACGTATGGTCAATGCCCGACTAGTCTTCGAATTAGAAAAGCGAGCTTACATTCCATTAATGCAAAGTGGATTCCGCAAAGGCCGATCCACTATTGATAATATAGTCCAACTTGAGACCCATATTCGTAACGCTTTTGTGAGACGAAACCATCTTGTCTCCATTTTTTTTGATGTAGAGAAGGCGTACGATCGTACGTGGCGTTTTGGAATTCTTAGAAAACTTTTTAACTTGGGTTTTAAAGGGAACCTTCCAATTTTTATAAAAAACTTTTTATCATTTCATACTTTTCGGGTATACATGGGGAAATTTTATTCTGATCCTTTTATCCAAGCTGAAGGCGTTCCACAAGGGAGCGTTCTCAGTGTCACACTTTTTATCATGCATTTTAGCGATATTCTAAATCAATTACCGTCGAATGTCCAAGGAAATTTATACGTGGACGATCTTCAGATTTCTTGCCAGGGCTGTAATATGCACTTAATTGAACGGCAGCTGCAAAATGCAGTTAAGAAACTGGTAGCTTGGTGTGATGAAAATGGGCACACTCTTTCTGCCGAAAAGAGTAAATGCATGCATTTCTGCAGAAAGCGAGGCATTCACCCTGACCCCTCTGTCCGTATACGCAATGATTTAATACCTGTCGTTAATGAAATACGATTTCTGGGAATACTTTTCGATCGGAAGCTCACTTTCCTTTCGCACATCACATACCTACGGGAAAAGTGCGAGAAATCTCTGAATATCCTCAAGGTACTTTCTCGTACGTCTTGGGGTGCCGATCGTACGTCTTTAACCCGTTTATATCAAGCCATAATTTTATCTCGGATAGACTACGGGTGTTTTGTATATGGCTCTGCCAATATTACTGCATTACGTCGGTTGGATACTGTGCATCATTCCGCCCTCCGAATATGTTCAGGGGCCTTCCGCACATCGCCAATCGAAAGCCTTTACGTCATATGTCACCAACTGCCCTTGTCTTTGCGCCGAAAGAAACTTGCACTGCAGTACTACTTTCGCGCTCAGTCTCTCCAAAATCATCCTGTAACTCATATGACTATTCCTGCTTCCCTTAAAAGAGTTTACAATGCTCGGCCATCCCACATTCTTCCCTTTTGTGAGAGAATCCAAGTACTTCATGATTCAGAGATCCAGTTTTCTGATGTCCAGCCAATAGATTTTCAAATATTTTCACCTTGGGAAATTCCTCAGTTTTCCTTTTTGAATTGTTCTTCAGAATTTAATAAAGCAACAACTGCTCCAATTATTTTCCAACAACTTTTTAATTCTCATCGTTCGCAGTATGCCTCCTATTTTCCAATATTTACCGACGGCTCAAAGTCGGACGGACATGTTGGATGTAGTGTCGTCTTTGGGGACGAAATACACAGTTTCCGTATTCATGCATCATTTTCAGTTTTATCTGCGGAGTTGCTGGCGATTTTCTGTGCTATACAAAAGATTGCTCTTGCATCCCAACGACAATTTTGCATTTATACGGACAGTATGAGTTCTTTAGAAGTACTCCATCATTTTAACTTTCATCCGCTTGCTATTAAGATATTGGGACTCTTGGAGACTCTCCATCATAGGGGCTTTAACATTTTATTTTGTTGGATCCCTAGTCATGTTGGAATCGTTGGAAATGAACAGGCCGATCACGCTGCTAAAACTGCATCTACCTTTTTTCATTATGAACTACCTTACTGCGATATTCAAAAATCAATTGCGAAACATATTTTCTTTTTGTGGCAAGAGACATGGGACAAACATATCCATAATAAACTGCACGTTATTAAGCCTTCTATTTGCATGTGGCCAGTTTTGCCTATGCGTGGCCCTGACGTTAAATTGACACGCCTTCGCATAGGGCATACTCGGTTAACGCATCGACATCTTCTTCTCGGAGAGAGACCACCGGTTTGTTCTCGATGTCATGTCGACCTTAGTGTGAAGCATATATTAAATGAGTGTCCAAATTTTAACTCCTATCGTGTTCGCTTTTTTAATTCAACATCATTGACTCTTCACGACTTAGTGGGTGAAAAACACCACCCAAATATTTTTAACTTTTTGAGATCTATTGGGTTTTTACATCGGATTTAGCACATTTTACCATTGTATTTAACATCTAACCTATCATTCAAATTGTATCTTAATGTTTTATGCATTGTTTATACTTGTTTTTAAACTATTACCACCTGCTTTCTGTATTTTATTACTTGCTCAAGTTTTACATATGGTTTCATTGTCTTTTGATCATGCTATATGGAATTGTCTCCATTTTCGAACTTTCTTATTTTAACTGAGTACTTTTTTTTAACTTTTTGCTTGGCGCAGTATGGCCAAATATGGTTTTTGCGCCATAAAACACCACAAAACCAACCAACCAACCAACCATCCAAAAATATGCATTTCATATCCAATGAGGTTTGAAACATGGATATTCGTCAAAATCTAGATTTTATTATTATTATTATTATTATTTTTCTTTGTATATTTTGTACACGAAAAAAGTAAAAATACAGTTTAAAAATAAATCATAAAGTGTAAAACATTTCTTTATAGGTTTTTATTGATCACAAAATTCAGAATATTTAAAAAAGGAGCCTTAAATTGAATATGTATAAAAATGCAATAGTATGAAATAGCATCACATTATGCAAGTTTTAATTATTTTTTGACTCCGAAAATCATTAATTAATGGAATAAATAAAAAGAATAATGGGTCGAATATTCCATAGAAGCTATAGAAAAAAAAATAAATATTAAATTGTTTTTTTTCTATTTCTTTTATTTATTTTTTTTTTTTTTTGATGAACATATTTTTATTTTCAAACTTATAAGACAATATTCACATATATAAATTTTTAAAAAATGCAAAAATTAGAACCCCTAAAAATTTAAAAAAGGAAATAGTAAAAAATAAAGAAGCTGTATAATCATTAAGTATATTCATTCATTTAATCACGATAGCATAAATATACAGTAGATAATCTAGCTCGTAACAATTAAGTTTCTGTACTCTCTATTTTAATTATACAAATCATTTTTATGAATGAAATTAGGAATGTGTTATTGTAAACAGATATCAGCTTCGATCAACAAAGTATTGCATGCTAAACACCAGCCATAAAGATGACCAGAGGAACAATCATACGAGTATACGAATCAAAGAGTTTTCAAAAATGAAAAGCTGTCGCTTTGAACTCTTTCATTTAGTTCTATGTTTCCACATTAGTATAATCATTCACAAATAAACAGTAAGAGACATTTAAGGTATGTAACTTAGGAATTTTTTGGAAAAACGTTGGAAAACTATCATATTTTTAAATATTTGCAGAAAAAAAGATTGAAAAAAATCATTTTTGATGTTAAGTGCCAAATTTAAAAAAAAAATATTGGAAAGAAGGGCATTTTTTTTGGCTTAGAAGAAGTGTAAAGCAAAAATCTTCTAGTTTACAGGTTTATCAAATGATTTGTTTAAAATTTTGCAGAAGGCTTAAGGAATATACTATCCAGTTCTTGATCTAAAAAAGAAGCTGTATTTCTATCCGTTCTTTAAATATCGACGTTCTACTGATATGTAACACGAAATTTTCAATTTTTTCACATTATGAAGCGCTAAAACACCATAAAATATTTCTAAATGAATAGATTACTTGTTATCTGGTACAGAAAATGCAGAACATATTGAGAAATTTTTATACCAAATCTGATCGAAAAATATCTATTAGATTTTAATTTAAGAAATTTTTTGAAAGACAATTCTTTCATATTCTGCATTTGAGAAAATAGCATCTATAGAGGTAAAACAGCATTAAAACGTATGTTAATGCAAATATAAAAATCGATGTAATTCCCCCCCAAAATGAATTTAGAAGCAACATTCTAACGGGTTTTATAAAAAAAACCTGTTCAAACATCATAAATATCAAATTTTAAAAAAATTCACGGTTTCGCAAAAAATTGACCTTTTAACCTAGTCACCTACATTAAATATGGCGTTTATGTTTTCATCAATTAAGTTTGAACATACCGTTTCCAAATGTATATAATATTTTTATTTTTACACTTTTCCTCATATAAAATTGTTATTAACAGCATATAACAGAAGTTGATAGGCTTATAATAAAAGATAAAAAAAAATGTAAACAAATGTGCGTTTTACTATAAAAAAAGTGTTTATAATATTGTTACGGAAATCATCCAGTACATGTACAGTGGCGAAAGAAATGCAATGCACTAGATAATGGCAGATAACGCTTTATTTAAAGAATATTCCAGATAATATAGATCACAGGTGATAAAAACATAGCCAAACTAATAACACATTAACAGACAGCAAAATGCTAACTTAATTTCGCGTTCTTGTAAAAGTACAATGGATTCCGTTCATAAATTTCAAATTTTTTTTGGATAAAACACAAAAATATTTGGTGTCATTTCAATTCATTCATTGTCAGTCAGTCGGCACATTAGACGATGATCAAAGCATTTTTTTTTAAAATCAAACGCACATTTGTATACATATTAATTGTATAAA
>JAPMOR010092496.1:0-13916 GCA_026543865.1 Argiope aurantia
ATAATTCCTAAGAGATTTAATGTCGTAAAACAATGGGAGTGGTTCCCCCCAATTCTTTATAAAAAATGAATTTCTTTAGACGCATTTCCCCCCAGTCGATTAGTACGAAAACGTGACACAGAATAAATACAACTGCAGTCAGAAAATAACACACCAAATTTGATATATTTGAACCTTTGCATTTACATGTTTCTGAAAATACAAATAATGAAGCCTTCTTTTTATGTGTCTCAAAATCTGAATGATGTCTTACTGCATAAACTTTAAATCTGTGCACCGGATTTTATTTATCTTGCTCTCTTCCTATTTGCAGTTAACTTGCTAATTTTTATTCGAACAGACTTGCATTTTTGAAAGAACAGACAGAAATTTGATAGAAATCCACAAATTAGTTTAAAACATATATACCAAGTTTCATCATTTAATACGAAGCATTTTTGAGTTGTTTTTCACAGATGGACAGACAGATAGACATTTTCCAAAAATCTGTTCTTTGAAGTGAGCGACGTCCAAAACGTGGAAATTTCTCGAATCTGAATTTTTTGACGATTAAAATACTTTTTCTATACTTCATGTACGAGAAAGTAAAAAATTCTTGTATAGTTATTGATTAGAGTATCCAGTCGTTTTCGCATTTAATAAAACGTTTTCTTTGACTTTCTGTAAAGCTGAACTAACTATCTTTGCGCATCAATTCTGTAAGAAATATGCTGACTTTACGTTTATTGTGAAGATTCGAACACGAAAGTAGTTAGGGAACCGGCTAGAATTCGAAGATATTTTTTTAAATACAGAAAACTGATAATGAAGTGAAAATTTCAAAAGACATATTGCTTCCTGTTATTAATACTAACAATAAAAGTGAGCGTGTGTGTTTGACACTGAGTAGACTAAATTTGTTTGTCAAAATGCACCATTAAATTTATATAATATAGGAAGATGGAAATGTGCACCGCGGAGCGATTTGTTTGATATTTTAATTTATAAGAAACTAGCCGCCATTGGCGAACCAGCTGGTCGCCAAAACTTAATGGTCTTTCAAATTTTAATAATTAAATATTTTATGTAACTCTTATTTTTATAGCTTTTTCATCAAAATATTTTAAAACTTCAAATTTTGATAGTCATATAATTAATTCATAATATTATAAATGCCTTCAGTCGTAACGTAATGTGTATCTCTCTAATTTTCTGTTATCTCCCGTAGAATTTATGCTTTAAGTTAAAGTGGAAATGATTAATGTGCAATTGATACAAGAACTTTTTTTTTTTTTTACTGAAACGAAGCATAATAAGTACTGAAAATCGAATCGCTGAGTATTTAAACCTTATGGGCACTAAAGAATATATTTCTTAATTTATATAATATCTCAAGCTCTTCAATAAAATTTTCTCAGATTCAACATGAAGGGATCGATTAATTAACAATGTTTAGTTTTAAATGCATCAAGCACTAAGAAAATAAACAGAATACTTTAAAATAATCGGTCGAAAACAGATTAAAATAACTACTTCAAAAAAGATGCACTTAAAACTATAAGCATATACAAACAATATATAACTAGCATAAATAGAATTTAATTACAAAAGCATGCAACTAACCAAAAAATAATTGAAATCGAGTAATCCGTTGATAATAGTTGTGAACAATCAGAACACAATACGCATGCGTGAATTTTCACCGCCAGTTACGGTAACGCAAATGCGTGAATTTTTCTACGCCAGTTGGGGTAACGCTATGCAGATTAGAAATTTTTAATTTCCTTTATTCTGTTTTATTTTAATTCAAAAGTACTTTAGAATGAATCTGAAAGATCGATTAATTAACAATGTTTAATTTTACATACATCAAACCTTCAGTAAATAAACAGAATCGTTTGAAATAATCGGTCGAAAAATATGACGCCTAACCTCATTAGCGTGGGAAAAAAAAAAAAAACTGAAGCCTTACTCATTTGGCGGTGGGGAAATGAAGATTTTTTTGGCGGGAAAGTTAGCTTTAAATTAATTATTAAAATTCTAATTGAAAAAAGAAAGGGACCCAGGTGCACATTTCCGACCTCCAAGGTATACATGTACCAAATTTGGTAGCTGTAGGTCAAACGGTCTGGCTTGTAGAGCGCCAACACACACGCACACATTGAGCTTTATATAAGTGTAGATTAAGCCGAATTTAGAAATTTTTTTCCACAACGAATTTCTAAAATATTATTGCACAAAAACGAAGTGTATGCCATTTTAAAATTATAATATCAATTTAATAATAGGTCACATTTTTCCTGAATTATGGAATTTTTTCTAAACATTTTTAACCTATTTGCAATCTATTGCCTTTATCTTCTAATTAAATTCTCCTTGCTTCATCAAGTATTTTATCACGTAATTTTTTTTTCATCTTCAGACCTCAAAGAAAAATGATACGGTTTATGATCCATGGGGCTTTCTAGACGAATAAAAAAGTAATCACATTTCATCGTACATTTACGTTTCTAATAGCGCGTTGATATCACGGGATTAGTCTGGATTAGAAAGTTTCATGCAGGCAATAAATAGAAGATACATCAAGTAATTAGAATAATAGGCCTTTAATATCTGACAAATCAAAGGGATAACGCTGGAACAAAGAAACAACCGAACGTAAAACAGATATAATCACTACTTCCGGAGAACTGGCTGCTTAAACTATCGGGAGTGGTCTCCCCAAAACGTTCTCGCGTACTCTTTAATAAGCTGTCAGGCCAGAGAACTCCCTCATTGGCATTGGCGTGCAATAGTTACGAAATATTAACCGTGGCGGGAATTTAGTATTTTTACTGAATCTCGTGTTGGTGAATTATTTGGCGATTTATCCGTTGCATGCGTGAATAGTGTCCAAAAATGAAGTCTGTATTTCAGACAAGTATTTCGCTACCGATTAGAACAAAAGTTTGACACAAATCGGCACTTGTATTCACAGAATCAAGTACCAGATTGAATATATTTAAGTCACTGCGTTTTTGAATTATTGAATTAGTTTCTGAAAGTACAGACCGACAGACAGTTAACCCGTTGATGGATTTGGCACAAACTTTGATAAGTTTCAAAACTATAGAAGTTAAATCTCTGTTCCAGATTTTATTTATCTTGCTGTCTTTGTTTTATAAGTATCGTGAGAACTTAAATTAAAGCAGCTGGACTTTCTCTGAACAGATTTTATTCAAAATTTGATATAAAACTGCAAATTCGGTATAATGACCATATACCAAATTTCATTCTTCTAGCTCATATCGCTTTGGAGTTACCTTTGTCATAGACGGACGGATGGACTTACATTTCCCAAAAATGTTTTTTCGAAATCAAAAAGGTCTAAAATATGTAGATTCGTCAAAATTTCCAGTTCGATTTTTTTTTGACGATTATTATTCTTCCTCTATACTACATAGTCGAGAAAGTAAAAAAAGTCTGCTAGTGATGAAAAAGCACTTAGAATTTCGTAAAAATAGCCTATTTATTCGGTAAGATATAAAGTTTAGTTTTTAATCTGACGTTTTTCTTTAATAAAATGCAGAATATTTGAAAACTTATTGCTTTATATTAGCATATAAAATGAATCCTGTAAATATTCAATGACATATTATTTTTTGTAAATGCATTTTAATTGTGTGTGCCTGAAATACAGCATATTTGCTCTTTCAAAAATCAAATATATTATGTAACTGTACAAAAACGGCGACTGAATACATTCGACATTCTGAGAAGTTATCGCTGTTTCAGTGATTTAAATTTGATCTCTCTTAAGTTAAAAGATGGAACTTTTTCTGTAATTATTTAAACTTGAATCTTTGAATAAAACATCAAATTCTATGCGAGGTTAGACATAAACTAAATCTTGCAAGTAACGGAATCTTGCAAGTAAATCTTCATATTTGCAATTAACGGACTGGAGAGAGTATTTAAATTCAAATTAACATATTTTTTTTAAATTTGTGCAAAAAGTGAACTTCTAACAATTATGCAACTTAATTTACGATACAATTAAAAGCACGCGGGCTACTTGTAGGTTTAATTTGTGCGCTAATCGTGAAAGGACATCGACAACATTCTTTGCTGTCTGAGGAATGAAGGAATCAAGCTCGTTAATTTTCAGCCTGATTCTGCCGGGATTCAGTGCCGTTCTAAAAGAAAATCAGAAACCCTGAAACTGCTATAGAGAGTTGTCCAATTAGAAATTTCCGTTCTCTTTTCTTATGTTTTTAGAAATTTGACTGCATTGCACAAGATTTTGATCTCATTTCCATAAAATAATTGGGGGGGGGGGTTGAATAGAATGTTGCCATCAGGGACAGGGATTCCTTGTTTCCTTTTGCAAGAAAAACATGCAGTTTTTTTCTTTCAATCACATTATAATTGAAATCTACTGTTTCTGCAAATATTAATGGATTATTACATAATTAAATTTCTTGTTATTTGAGAACTTAATTTGCAGCACTTTGTATTATGTATTTACAAATTAAGTGTAAAGATGTTTGTGTAATTATTATGAAGTAGGGTGTGTAATATATTTTTAATCTTAATTAGAATTCGGTATTACTGTTCCAAATTCAAACAATAGCAGTGTGTTTTAAAGCGCACCTTTTAGTTGCTCTTTAGAGAGGGATTGAAATTTTTTCGCTGCATTAAGAGTTTTAATGGCATTTATATGAAATTTTTTATAAGTTGCCCTATATATTTGACTTTGGAATTATAAAAGGCAAATATGCTATAATTCACTCATGCGTAGTTAAAATTATTTTTCTAAAACACTCATATCTTTGAATATTTATTGGAGAGATATGAAAACAATTAGGTATTTCACGAAATCAAATTTTGTAAATTCTAAAAAAATTAGTAATGAAATCTAATTAATCCCTTCTGGGTAGAGCTTATAAATGTGAATAGATTTCGTTATAAGATACTAAGGTGTATTATGAGCTACCAAAATTATTCTTTATTTCCTTCCATGTAGTTGAAAATATCCAAATAGTTATAAAATCAATATCCATTGCTATTCCCTGCCTGACTTCCTCTATATCGATCAAACAGTCTTATAGACGAAATCCTTGACGTAATCCCAGATGAAAAACCTAAATGGGCCAAAATACAGCAATCGAGGAGGCCACAGAAATGGATCTTAAAATGGATGGATGAGCCAATCCATCTTAGGGAAATGTTGGTTGAGGCAATCACTCACAGACTTCGACATGCAAAATAGAAGTGCTAATAACTTCCTTTTGAGATAGGGCGCTCCAAATATCAAACTTTGGAAAAATCACTTAAAGTTCGGCGGCAGCTTGAGGCGTTTCACTGCTCCCCATTCGACAGTTGTGATGATTCACACCGCTTGATATTCAAAAAAGTGATGAAGTCAAGAGGAACAAAAATCCAAACATCGTATTCTTTGCTTATATTTTATTGTTAATTTATTTTTTAAGTGTCAAGTATGTCCCGGACAACATTTTATGTAATTCACTCTAGAATATAATATATTTTGATGAATATTTTGTAAGTTTCGCATAATTTGGTTGAAAATTCTGCGTTTAATAATTCAAAACGCTTATGAAAAATTTAGGATTTTAAAAAAAATTATATCCCCCAATGTTTACGGTGTTTGCACGAAAATGCGATAATCATGCTTCACAGCGTTTACCATTACTGAATGATCCGCATCATTATCTTCTTTCTGTTCGGAGGGAACAAAATTTTCAATTACTGGTTGTTTCTCTAAATGACTCGTGGCGGAATCTTCATGGTAAAATTTGTACATCTTTTATAGATTCTTAATTTTAAGATAGTTCGTCCAGCTTTTATGGAGAAATTCGAAACAATGTAAATTCGAAAGTAACCAGATATTTTTGATCATGTATCTACAGTAAATGATATTAATCTTGGGATTATGTATAATTACTGATGATCGTTCATAATCGCCAATTTATTATATTAACCGTATTATTTAGTAAATATTTGTGAAAGCAACGGATGAGTTAAAATCATGGCTTTGTGGATTACTCTAAGATTACAGATAAGTTGAATATTCGGATTTTTAAGAACATTATGTTTCTCATCTGGCACACTGGTAACTAAGATAAGTCCTGAGCTGCGCATGCTCTGCATAGATCGAGGATCCCTCTAAAAAGTGTTGGCTCTGGTTTTCATCCTTAGAGGGCGCTACATTGATTAAATATCTGCGCTAATGAATAATTATTTGACAATACTTTGGTCCGGGCATCTTCGAATTAGTTTGGTATATTAGCAAATTCAAAGATACAAGATTTACCATGACAAATCAGTATTGTAAACATTTAATGACGACTTCATCAGCATTGATTTTGTTAAGCATGGCATTAGCATAGCATTAAAATGTCAAAAGGGTGGGGTCATATTTTTTTAGTTCATAATTTCGAAGAGATTAGACTTAGACGAGTGAAATATTATTTCCTGTAGTTTTTGATGCTGTTTCGAAATTTAATGTATAAAATGGGTGTTACCATTGGAAAAGTTAAGGTTTGTTCATATTTCAAAATATAGACGGATGCTTGTGAAATTTTTAATTCAAAAACCTTTAATTCCTTTCGAATGATTCGCTTTTTTTTAAAACTACGATGAACGAAACCAGAATAAAGATAGGTGGCTCCTTTATTTTTTCCGCGACTCCATGTTGGTTCCGATTTATACCATTTAGTTTGATCTTCGTGAGATAGCGTAGACAGGGAAAGTTATTAAAATTCGTTGCGCTTCGTTCAATCTGCTCATTTCTTTCGAGGAATCCAATGACAATTTACGGATATATATTTTCTTTGTAAAGTGAACTAAGTTCCGAATTCTTTATCAGTTAAGGCAAATCTCTGTTGGTAATAATACTGGTTGGATTTCTGAATACCATTTCTAAGAAATCTAACTTACCAAAAACTTCTGTTGCCGGTGAAAATTTATCAAAATTTAATTACTCAAATTTTGAAAATGCGTTTACGAAAGTTTAAAAAAAAATATTGGTATCGATTAATTTTTGAGGGAAGGGGTCCTATGAGATCTGTATGAGTATGAGGGAGTAAGTAACGTACATCATTTTGAAAACAATAATAAAAGAGGAAGAGTGGTTCTCATCAAAACTTTCTTGTATACTCTAATAAAATTATATCTCACGCATGCAATAAAAATTGTGGACCTTAGATAAGGCAAAGGATATCTTGTATGGCACTGGCGTACAGTAGACACGAAATACTAACCTTTTTACGTGAATTTAGAATTTTCACTAAATTTGAGATCCTTGGAGAGTTCTTTTTTTTTTACGATTAATCCCCGGCATGCGGTTAATAACATCCGAAAATCGAATTTTTGTTTTCAACGATCTTTTCCCAACCGATTGGACAGAGAACAGCGCCTGCATTCACAAAATGACGAACCACATTTATATATTTAAATCGCGTTTTTGAGTTATCGTAAACATGTTTCTGAAACACAGACGACTCGTCTTTAGTTGGATTAGGCTCGTAATTTGATATCTATCTTCTACTCTATAGATGTTAAATCTATCTAGCCCTCTTCTTTGTGTAATTAGCGCGTTAATTTATGTTCGAATATCTGGATTAAGAGACTTCTTCTGAAAGGAATTTGCTGAAAATTTGGCAGAAATCAATCGACATATTTGTTGTAGACACTGTATACCAAATGTCATTCGTCTGGCCCAAAGCGTTTCTTGAGTCACCTTTGTTACAGACATGCATAATGTCAAAAATGTGTTTTCGAGGTCTAGAAGATTCCTCGAAATCTCGAGTTTGAATATTTTGATTACAATACTTCCTCTATTTCATTTACGAGAACGTAACATTGGTAGTATGAAATTATATCCAATTTACTCTCTTTTCGGCATAACTACCAATTTTGTTCAGGCATTTCACTTCATAGCTTGAAAATCCAGATCTCCTAGAATACCGTCGTCTGTAAGCAGAGCCGCTGTTACGAGACTTGTTTGAGGTCACCATCATAAAACAAGCGTTTGACCATCGAGGAACCTCTTTATGGGTTCAAATAGAAGGAAAACCGAGTTTTAATTCCCGTTCTGTTTGATAGGTGCTCCAGCATTTCTTAATCGAATATTTGCAATTTTGAACGAATGGGAGATGAATTTTCACAGAGATTGCCTAAAAACGGCATCATGTATTTGTTGATTACAGATAACATGTATGTTTATTTACGAGGATGTTGTCTAGGGTTTCAAAGAATTTAAGAGCATTGAATTTTTTTTTTGGTGCTCTGGTAATTAAGAGTACAATCCTGAACGCGATACGTTTAGCATCTGCAAGGACTGGATGAAATTTTTTCCCCCTTACAGGTAGGCAATGGATGGAAAACTCTACTTAATTTAGAATTGGTTGAGTCCTACTCTCACATATTTGAGATAAAAATAAGATTGGTTTTTTTTACCCATATTGGGAATATTTTTATGTAGATGCCTTGAAGTATATATTTACGCATAAGTGTGTGCTTCTATATAGAATATTATAATTTTTAAAATCTTCTTTTAACCTGCAGCATTATTTTGAATTGAAAATATCAATCGCTCAAATGAGTTTTAAAAATTGCCGTTGAGAGCCTTTTCATAAAAACTCTGTAAATTTAAACAAACATTTCTCACTATGCGTAATGAAATCAAAATAAAACAAAGCGAGAAACGGAAGTAAAAATGACCACTAACTTAAATAAGTTCAATTTATAATGAAGTCAATGCAGAAATTTCTTCATTTGTAAAATGGAGGGTATCTGCAATTTAAATATTCGAATGAAGTTTAGAATTGGCAGCATTTACCCAAAATGTAGAGATGAAAGGAGTCGGTTTCATGGTAATATGTTCAGTCATACAAGTTGCCAATCGACTTTTGACGACGAGGGAAAAAACTGTTTTTGTATTATTTATTGTATTTATTTGATTTAGTACCCTGAGACATTTTTTTATTACCGAAACCTAAAATGAAATTAAAAAGGTGTTATTTTGATGTTCTTTCAACCATACAAATGTTCGCCTTTCGCTCTTCGAGGCCCATTTAGAAAGCAAACTGGAACAGACATTAAATAATTATTAACTGCAACAAATGTGTTGGAACCTAAATGGCATATTATGAATAGAAAGTAAAAGCAGACAATTTTTCTGTTTCTTTTGCAGATTCAGTCTCTAAATCCTTCGACACATGGTGTAGGATTAGCAAAGAGTAAGAGTAAAAGGTAAGTAATGACCATTTTCAAGAAGTATTCCTTCTTTCAATGACTCGTTTGTATTCCTATCTTTTTTTTCCTGCCGTCCTTTAAACAAGCATAATCTGACTGTAACTGTTCCGTATTCATGCAGATTTTGAAAATCATTTAAGTTTCCCAAATGGCAGAAAATCGAACTTCTTATTTTTTCTAGCAATCCGAGGTTTCGCGAAATTTCTTTTAAAAATATTTCCATCTTTTAAAAATGAAATGATAATGATACAAAATATTATGTAACAAAATAAGACTGTCTTTTAACTCCAAGTTTTACAAATACATGTAGGACTGGCTGGGACAAAATGCCCATTCAATCCCATTTGGATCAGTGTTTAGGGTACTGATTAAAAAACTTTTAAAGAAAAATAAATAATTTATTAACAGTAAAAAAAAATTAAAAGGACATTAACAATTAGGAAGGGAAAGGTTATTTGCATTAAAGTTAGAAGTAAAATATTTAGATGGCTCCAAGGGCGAAGCCTAATACGATGTCTGGCCATAGCAAAACTATGGAACGCCGGTGCATATTAAATACTCATCATTATTACCGAAACGAAGAACCCTTTCTCCTCTTCTCACGAGCGAATGGCAACAGCTCTCTTGTTGCTCAAACTCATGGTCATGTGACTTAGTACTTTGGCTTACTAGAACCCATGGTGCCATCTATTACAGTACAATGAAACTAAATTGAATTGGATGCGTTCAGCATAACAGTGGAATGGTAATGGCCACTAATTAAAACTCTACATATATTAATCATAAAAATGTTTTAATTTATATGTATTTATACAAATACGTTCCCCCCAGTTCTCTCATTTTTTAGAATCTTAAAATAAAATATTAGATTCTAAATTATAATAACAACAAAAAAAATACAGAGCAGGCAGTACAAAAATAACAGTCAGTTAAATTCAACAGTGTTTTTTACTATCTCATATACGAAATATAGGGAAAATATTGTAATCGTCAAAAAATTCGCACTAGTGATTTTGATGAATCTTGATATGTTGACCATGAGCCCTCTAACGGATGTAGGAAAAATATTATGCTGTAACTCCTACCATTCTTTGTAAATTTCTAAACGTATGTTTATTGTGCTGTCATTGTACATGTAATGGCAGAGAAGTTTAATCGCAAATACGGTTGCTCTCTTTGAATGATCAATTTTCATTGAATACTTATAGCCATAAGCCACAAATCAAACTCTGTTAATAGCATTTTCAAAAAGTTTTCACCATTTTCATTGAAGTGCATTGAAAATCTTTTTTTTTTTTTTTTTTTTTTTTTGAAAGGCAAAGTTCAGGTTAACTAAAACATCTCATTTTTTAATCTTCTGTTAGAATGAACCAACCATATGGACTGAATCGAACTATAGTGATTGCTCTACTCTTCAGGGAACTAAATGATATCGTGGCTCTAGTAATATTGATGATTTTTACGTACAACTGAAAGACTCATCGTCAAGAAAATCAAAATTGATCACCTTTGTAATTTTGATATTTATTATCACCGGTTTGCGAAAGCGGTGCCGATTTAAATGATCCGCATTGACAAGTTTCTTCCAGTCGAGAAACTGATATACAGAGTTAACAAATTAGTGTCTCAAAATTTTACCATTGTGTGAACCTAAACATTTCAATAATTCTATCCACCAGTCTTTTTATATATATATATATATATATATATATATATATATATATCAAATTTGTTCTGAAAACTTCAGTGGTTCCCGATATATATTTGATTAAAAAAAAATTCGCCTAAGAAAAGTCAAGCCAATGGAGTTAAGCCATGCATTAAGTTAATCTGAACATATTAATAGCAAAGAAAAAAAAAAGAATCGTTGCTTTTTGCAGAAATTGCGGAACTATAATCAACACGAATCAATTATATTCTTAATATCAGCATGAATTTTCAATTCATAAATATTTTGTTTATAGATTGAGGCAATCCCATTAATTTTCAAATCTATTCGTCATGCATCCTTATTAGTCCTGCCGCTCTAAGGAATTAATAACCATCAGGTTTTATGAAGAATAAAATATGTTGTATCGTAAATATAAAAAGAAAATCAAATGTTTTTGAGATGTGAATACCGTAAAATATTTTAAGGCAATGAATATATCGGTGTTTTTTAAAAGGATTTTCTGATAGAAATGTTTGGAGATAAAGGTAGATATTACTTTATAATAATAATACTCATGGGATTTTTACATAGAATTCAACCATATTTTAACAATTGCCTTCAACATTGAAATAATATTTAAATATTTTTATAACATTTCATTTAATTTTTTAACATATTTCACTTGTCCGTATGCGAATTATATTGAGCGAAGAACTTACGTTTCAAATAAAGCGAATACTAGATTTCAGCGGCTCTTTCCGTTTCAGGCCACTTTGAACTCGTAAAAGTATTTAAAAATGAAGTATTATTTATTATTAATGAAGGAATATTTTAACCCAAAACGCAACGAGTTAGGAAGATTAATTTTATATGCAATCTTTTCTTCGAAATGATTAATTTGAAAACAATTTTAGATAAAAAGCTTCGAAAAGAAGTATGTCTATGAATCCGTGTGAATATGATGAATTAAAAAAAGTTAAATGGATTAAATTTTGCACTGGCTTAACCATCAGATTTTTATATTTGTGCCAAATTTTTACCATTTCGGCTGTATCAGAAAATAGACCCTTATAGCCTTAATTATTTTTATGTATTGAAACGTGATTTTCCACAAATGTAACACACTAGAAACATGAAATTCATTTTGTAGTGTTAGCCCCTAATCTTTTCAAACTTTTTGCGAATTTTGGATTCCTTCAGGAAATAGACGAGGCTTAAAAGCTATACTGGATTGTTTTCTGTAAGCAGAAAGCCGTATTTTGTCACTGTAGGAAAATGTGGGCTTTAGAATCTTGAATTGGGTGAAAATTCTTCGTGGGGTTTTATGCTACTTTTAAGTCTCTTTATAATTGCTAATATTTATAGACTAGCAATCTATCCCTAAATTGTATGATGAGTTGTATTGAAATAAATGGAAAAAAAATATTTCTATAAAGAGTAAAAATGACAAAGGGATGGATATTCTTTTATGTAACGGCTGATGCATTCTGTATGAAAAATTGCAAGTGAATCTATTTTTATACACTTTCATACTACCAGTCTTTAAGCTACTGATTTACAATTGTTTTTTACGTTAATACAGCTGCAAAAGAAGAAACTACTTTATCATTAGAGGGTTGATTGTTTTAATGATATTTTGTAATTATCGTTCACCTAATCAGATATTTACAAATTAGTGCTCAGTATTAACCTATTACATAAATAATAGGTGTAATTTAATTACTTCGTTTTAATATTTCTTAACGTATTGAAAGGTAAGAAATAGTCTTGATTTCCTTAGACTATTTTAAAAAATATCATTTACTTTTAAGCGATAACTGCTGGTAAAAGATAAAATTTATTTAATACTAGCCGCCTTTGGCGACCAGCCGGTTCGCCAACCTTAATGTTCGCTAAAATTTTAATAATTAAATATTTTATGCAATTCCTACTTTGATAGATTCTTCATAAAAATATTTTAAAACTTCAAATTGATAGTCATATAATTCATTCATAAAATTATAAACGCCTTCAGTCATAACGTAATATGTATCTCTCCAATTTTCTGTTAGCTCCCGTAGAATTTATACTTTCAATTAAAGTGGAAAGGATTAATATGCTATAAGTACAATATTTTTTACTGATACAAAGTATTTGTTTTCAGTAATCATATTACAAAAAGAGTCGCTGTGCGTTTAAACTTTATGGGCACTAAAGAATATCTTTCTTAATTTATGTAATATTTCAAGAATTTGTCAACAAAATTTTCTCAGATTCATCATGACCAGATCGATTTTTAACAATGTTTAATTTTAAATGCATCAAACACTAAAAAAATAAAATGAATCGTTTAAAATAATCGGTTGAAAACAGGTTAAAATAACTACTTAAAAAACGATGTACTTAAAACTATAAGCATATACAAAACTATATAACTAACATAAATAGAATTTAATTACAAAAGCATACAACTAACCAAAAAATAATTGAAATCGAGTAATCCGTTGATAATAGTTGTGAACAATCAGAACACAATACGCATGCGTGAATTTTCACCGCCAGTGACCGTAACGCAAATGTGTGCATTTTTCTACGCCAGTTGGGGTATAGCTATGCTGATTAGAAATTTTTAATTTCCTTTATTCTGTTTTATTTTAATTCAAAAGTACTTTAGAATGAATTTGAAAGATCGATTAATTAACAATGTTTAATTTTAAATGCATCAAACATTAAGAAAATAAACAGAATCGTTTGAAATAATCGGCTAAAAAATCTTGAGCCTAGCCTCATTAGTGTGGGGGGAAAAAAACTGAAGTCTTACTGATTTGGCGGTGAGGAAAATGAGAAGATTTTTTGGTGTGGAAATTAGTTTTTAATTAATAATTAAATTTATAATTAAAAATTTAAAAAAAGGGACCGCAAGTGCACATTCCCGACCTCCAAAGTATGCTTGTGCCAAATTTAGTAGCTGTAGGTCAAACGGTCTGACCTGTAGAGCGCCAACACACACACACACACACACACACACACACACACACACACACACACA
>JAPMOR010092497.1:0-41398 GCA_026543865.1 Argiope aurantia
TTAATTTTGAGTAAAATATTATATTCTTTTAAATACTTATACTCTTTAAAACAGTAAAATATTATAATTGTTTAAATATCATTTTTTGTTTTTTTGTAAAGTCGTTACTTCCCTAAATTGTCTGCAGAATCTGTTCTGATATACATAAATACTGTTCAAACAATTTGGAATTGTTCAAAATAGAAAAGCATTCGTTTGTAACAAATGAATGCCTGAAAATAAAATATTTCACTTCACTATGAAGCAGAACTATCCTACCAGAAAAGGAATTTGTACCTTTCAAAGAATACATTGTTCTCTCTCTCGGTACAATGGTATTTATTCAATTAGCTCACAAAATCTGCACAAAGACAAAGAAGATATGGTGTGATACAACAAATGCTAATTTGTCAGAAAGAATTGTGTGTGCAATTTCCTAATTGTGTTCTAGCGCTATTTTTCTCTGTGTGTGTGTCTAAACAGAAGAGCGTCGGAATTTTCTGTAAATGAGAAAAGAATGTTTTGTTGAACTCCAATTTTAATTATTAGAATTCTAATTGTTTAATTAACATTGTTTAAAAAGTTCTTTTGAAAATTATTTAAGAAAGATTATAGAGTAGCAAGATTGCATTAAATTCTTTTATAATACTGGTTCATTTTTATAGCTTTTTTAAAATTCTTTCAGGGAAAAAAAACATTTCTAAGATACATTGAAATAACATAAATTCCTCAAATTTCAAAAATAAATTATACAAATATTTTAAAAATGCTTTCAATAATCATCAGTATTAATTCTTCCAACTTTTTAATCAAACCTGCAAATGAATATTAATATATTGTATTAAGCAATGATAAAAAGATGCTCTTCTTTCTTATGTAAAAATATTACACTTAAACACTGGAACATTATTATTTCACATTAAATTTTTGGTACGATGCTCAAAATATACTGTTTTATTCTAATATTTTAGATTGCTTACGAAAAGTTGTCCTAGGTAAAAATGCAATCGTATTAATAGTGTTTGCTTGCGGAACAACTGGAATATATCAGTAAAAAGAAGTAATTGGAAAAATGGAATCGTTTTGAAAATACCTTATGACATTACTGTGTATTCTAGTAGTATGTCTTCTTTATATGAAGCTGTAAAAATTGCTTCTTCTCTACAGAAACGGGAATATTTTACTACCTTTTTAGAATTTTATGACCATGTTTTCGCGTATCACGGTACAGCTATGGGATTAGCTCTTCTACAACATGAAATTCTGAAATTTCTCTATTATCATAGTTTTGGAATGATAGAAAATACATTCAGAATATTATATATATGCTCATTGTGGGTTAAATCTCAAACTAAGTCAGATTTTAAAAATTTTAAAAAATTGTGATAGCGTATATTTTATGCCTCAAAGGAAAAAAATCTGCTTTATGCCTCCAAACATATGGGATCTTGACATTATTTCTATATTATAGCTGTATAGACTCAGAGAAAGACATTGCTTATATTTTTATATGGCATTCTGAAATCTCTTTACTATCAGAGTTTTGGAAAAATGAAAAATACAGAATATTATAATAATGTTCGTTGTCTGTTTAATTTAAAACCGAGACAGAGTTTAATCATTTAAAAAAATTAATAATGTATATTTCATGTATCAAAGGGAAAAATATAGTTTATGCCTTCAAACGTATGGGATCTAGACATTATTTCTATATTATGGCTGTGTAGACTCAGTGAAAAATATTGGTAATATTTTTATATGGCTTTCTGAAATCTTTTTGTTATCAGAGTTTTGGAATAACAAAAAAAGCATCCAGAATATTATAATAATAATCGTTGTGAGTTTAATTTTAATCCAAGACAGATGTTAAGCATTTAAAAGAAATGTAATAGCATGTTTTTCATATGTCTGTGAGAAAAATCTACTCTATACTCTCAAACATATGGTATCTTTAAATTATTTCTACATTGGGGCTTTGTTATATGGCAGAAAAACATCGCTACTCTTTTATATACATTACAATTTTCTTTTTAAATTAATGATACATTAATTCTTATAAATTTAATTCATCATTATAAAAACAATGAGATTAAAATTTGTATGCAAATTGATGCAATGAATTTTAATTCTTCTAAAATAGTTTAAAAATTTTGAGTTTCAACCAACCGTTTTTAAAATTGGATGTTAATTTCTAAATAATTCAGTCTCTTTGGTATCTTTGTTTCACTCAGTAATTTGAACTTCATCATCATATATCTCTATTCAAAATTTATAAGTTGCTTAAAAATATTGCTAATTTGAAGGTTGGATTACTAGTTCATAATTTGTATTCGATATTTGGTATTTGACTTAATATAAACTCCCTGATTTTTATAGGAGACTAATAAAAAATCTTTTTTTGTCGAGGTGGGGTGCTCTTTTCCTATTTATATTTTTGTAAAAGGTTAATAATATAATTTTCATAATCTGTCGTTTCTGCTAATGAAAATATATTAAAGAACTGATTGGGGGGCAATACAATATATGTTTCATTAATTTTTCTTGTTGCCTAATTATTAACCTCATATTACTTAGATACATACTACTTACATTACTTACATATTACTTAGAGATATACGATGTTACTCTCAGTATTTTAACCCTCCTGTCGGTGGCTTTCAGATTGCTATCCTTACCAAAAGCGGTACTCCGGAATAACAGTTTTAACCTTTAAAATGTCACTGTTTGGTCAAAGAGATTGCTTTCCCCTTTTGCGGTCAGTTCAGCGCTGCAGGTGGGAAGTGATTAACAAATTCATGGTGTGAGTAACAGGTGTTGCTTATCCTAGTCTTTCGATTTCTAAGAACATTTTTTTTCAGTGCTTAGGAAGAGATTGACAATAGCATCGACTAAAAATGCGAAAATGTTATTGTTTTTTAGAGGTTTTTCGATTATTTCATTAAACACTACATAAAATTTATGTTAGGAATAAATTATTATGTTTATTTTGATACTAGTTCAATTTTTATAAATTGAAAGTGTTCGTCTAATATTTTTTTCATTGCAATATGTTTCGCAAATTATTTTATTCCGTAGTACTGTGAAATTATTTCTCAAAATTACGTACAAATGATTTAATTTTTTTAAAAACCCTTTCAGCGCATTGTCAATTTATTTTAATATTTTAAAATGCGTGTTTAAAACATTAATTGTGATATGTAATACTACGTTATAACTTTGTTTCTTCAGTATTAAAAAAAATAATAATTGCGTAATTAGGGAACTTTATGCGATATTTCACTTTCAAATATATCGATTTTCAGTATTTATCTGCATAATTAAAATTTTGTAATTAAATATGTTTTACAATATTTAATTGGCAACGCTAATTGGCCAGTTATTCAGTAATGCTGAAATAACTGGACTATGCCGTTGATGCGCCTTATGACTGTAACAAATAAAAACAATTGTCAAAATATTTCTTTGCAAAATTTATGATATAAACAAATTTGGTTTAGAAAAATGACTCAAATAATACAGATTATTTAGACACATAATTAACCATTTGCAAGTGAAATTTTTTGAATATCTTCAAAAAATTTAGAAAGTTTCTACAGAATATTAAGTACTGTTTTAAAATAAAATACAATTTTTGAAAAATCTCAGTTTTAAGTTTTTCGGCTTAGAATCAAAGCTCTTACTAGCCTTAATTCTCACATTTAACTCACACATTCACTCACTTTCACGCGGATTAAAATTCTTGGATTAAATTACTCAGCATTAACAGTAAAAATGTTAATATAAACCAGTTTCATATTAACAGAATAGTGCGATGTATATATAAGATTGCACAGTGAAATAAAATTAATATTTCGATAAAAAAATAGAACCTATAAAAATTACGCTGATATTAACTTCGAAAATATTATTAAAAACCAGAGGAAAACTATAAAAACAATGAAACTTATATATCTACAATGCTTACATTTTTGTTCGAATACGTCAATGAGTGTGAAATTCTATAAGGTTTAAAGAATGAAACAAATATTCAATTTTCATATATAGATTATTACGTTATAAAAATAAGGATTTAATGTAACGAATGCTAATCTTTCCGAAAAATCGCACTTTAATATATTGGTTCTATATATCTCCCCGTTTTTAAATACACTTATTAATGAATACTAAAAAAAAATATTTCATTAAAAGTTAAAAAGTTTCGTTTGTTAAGTAAATTCTGTAAATAAGTTTCGTGTCTTATTTTCAAAAATAAGTTGCACAAGCTATGTCAATTCTGAAATCCTTAAATGAAAGCACGCTAAAAAAAGAAACTTGTCAAATTTTAATTATATATTTTTTAGCTTAATTATTTTCTTAACTATTTTTCAAACTATTTAGCTTAACTATTTTTAGATTAACTATTTCTTATACTAGAAAGCTTTAAAATCTTATGGATCAAATTATTAATAATAATACGTATATGTGTGTATTCATTCCAGGTATATATTTTCATACGTTCAATTTTATTCTCGTTATTTAAAACTGATTTTGAATATGTAATTATTATCAAAATCTCAAAAGTAACTGCTCAGAACGTAAGCGAGATTTTAAAATTCTTAAAAGGGCGCGAGCAGGAAGACGTCAATCATATCTTCCACTGATAACAATTCACTTTTCCTTATCTCACATTCCCTTCTCATTATATCACATTTTGAGATTGGGGGAAGGGAAAAACAGGAACCCGTAAAAATACGGGCAGTGACAGTTTTAAGGGAGTTTTTGTTTCCGTCAATAGACGGGTCTACCGTTTTGAAGGGAGAAAAGATTCCGTCTTTTTCCGCGTTTGCCACTTGGAGGGTTAAGGTATAACAATTAAATAAGCCCTTAAAAATTTTTAAAAAATTCATATTGAATAGGTCAAAATGTTTTTTTTTGGTTTTTTTAGTTCTGAAATTTTAATCTTTATTTGCAATTTTAACAACTTTTTACTTTCTTTATTCAACAAAATGGAAAAAGAAGCCTTTATGTTGAAAGCAAGATAAAAAAGAACCAGAATCCTAACAAAAAAGTAACTAATTTTAACTGCAGTGGAATGAGAGTATTTAATAGCGAATTTACTGTTTTGTAAATTTTTCCATGCTTTCGTTCATTGACTTTTTTACTGTTCTATTTATAATGAAAGAAAAACACAGCATTTTGCTAGAAGAGTCTAAAAAAGAATATCTTCATTACCAAGTCTATGTTAAAGAAGATTATTGAACGTTTTTATGACAAGAACTTCGTACTTTCTTTCTTCATGCGATTGATCGCCACTATACTGTATTTGATAAGGTCGCTGAATATTTTCTATCATTGTTCTTAGCAGCTGTGTCCACTCTGTGCGTCAAGCTGTCACAGCTGGGAAGCAAAAAATACAAGCAAAACGCTGGCGTTAGCTGCAGCCTTTCGTTTATTCTTCTTCTTGAATAATCAAAACAAAAAATGAAGTGGGGGGGACAAAAATATAAACATAAAATGAAATAGTAAGAATAATACACGCAAGCTCCTTTTTCAAAGTGCATCTTCTTTCGGCATTTCAGTTCACCGTGCACGTTCTACCATACCTCGTCTTCAGAGGTCTAGATGTATAGATATATATCCGCATAGATATATAGATAGATAGTCTCCGTGATGCGCCACTGCAAGAAAAATAACCCAGAAGAAAAATGCAATTTCTTTTGTGCGTTATTGGAAACAACCTTCGCATACCAACGTTTCTAGCTGTGCAGTGCCCTTCAATTTTGACTTTTTATTCCATTTTGGTGTAACTTTTTTTTCTACCGCTGAAGTCTTCTCTCTTTGTTTGGCGTTCGTGCTCTAAATAGGACAAATAAAATATGCATGTTTTTCACTTCTTTCCTTCCTTTGTTTAAAAAGTTATACTGCTTTTTTTTTACTGTAGTGTAATGCAACGTTTTCTTGCAAACATTGTTTCCTTTTTCATTTGTGCCTCTCATTTGTCAAGGGAAGAAACAACTCTGAAAGAAGATATAGGATCTAGTTATAGTTAGCTATAATAGTTATTTTTTCTGAATAGTTTAAAACGTGGATTTGACTGGATCTTCTGTTGAATATAAAATTTTTCAACTAAAACAGGGATTCCGGAGCTAGGTCGCACATCTCCTTAGAGAGATTCTGTTGTACCATAAGGGGAGTCTTGTTTTAATGCTTATAATAAAAGAATATAGAAATATAAGTGCATAAAAAATGGGTAAGTCTGAACCTTCTACAGAAAATATCTTTAAGATATCTTCTGATGTTATAAGAAAGAGATAAATTTGAGATAATTTAGTTCATAAAAATAACTTTGCAGATATTTTGAAACATTTTTAATAAGCTTTTTTTTTTCTAATTAAGTGAAAGGAGAAGGAAAAAAAATAAGAAAAATAAATTATTCCACAGGGGAATGATATTAATAGAACATTTTAAAAAATGAAATGTGTTTTAATCAAAGAATCATTATCGGAATATTTCTCATTGCATAGCGAATAAACTGAGATTTATTTGTAAATACTAAATACAAAAATAAACTGATTTCATAAGCTATTTTTTTTCTAATATTTCAATAAGATTCCATAATGACTCGATAAACGATACACTTTTTACTAAAATAACGATTATAAAGTTTAGAGATAGTATAGACTAAAGTACAATTAACAATCACATGGCAATCCCTTTCTGTCATATAATGTATCATCACATCCAGTCATTTTGTTAAAAGCTATCTTGTGGAAAAAATAAAAGCCTGAATCTACATTTAAGAAAAATAAGTGAACAAATTAGAGTTTTCGTCTTCAACCTTGACTTAAAGAAAACTGCAGAGAGTAAAATTTGGATTCCGATTGATAGTAAACCTTTGGATTCTCTAATAAAAGAAAGAAAATTCATTTTTTAAACTTTAGTGTAATTACCACTTAAAACAGTATTCTGCAGGTTCAGTTCATGTTCAGAATCAATTGACTTTAAATTTGCTTTTTAGAGCAATGCTAAGAACAAATTCTTTAGAGATATCGAAGTACAGTTTTACTAGTAATCTTGATTAGCGGAGTATTTTTTCTTCAAAAGCTAGTTTCTATAAAACTTTTTATGAAGCATTTAATAAAAAACTGACAGTACGAAAATATATATTTCATAGACATTTGAGCAAAGGGCATTAAAACTTATATTAATATGGAAAGGATTTCCACATTTTATTTTCTGTAATTTTCGCAAGGAATGTGTAAGAATTATTCTTCATATTATTTTGCATCACTATATTTCTGCTTTTTCTCATAGCTAGTGGCTTGACCAGAAATAATTTAATATAATGAAAATACCAAAAATATATCAATATGTTTCTTAAAATTGCTTGTACCCTTGCGCTTTAGATACCAACAGAATAAATTCAATTTTTAATAAATAAACACTATGTATGTACCTCTTTAAAGTTTTGATCTTAACTTAAGCAATCTCATTGATCTTTCAATTACTAACCAAAATTACATGATCAAATATCAGAAAGGCCTTTCAAAAATCACAGAGCACAGTAGAACATCTACGTAGATAAGTAATGATGCATCGAGGTGAAAGGCGAAATAGTTAAAAGTTTAAATGATATATTCTTATTTTAATCTAAAAAGATATTTTCACTTATATATGAAAAATAATCATAATTGTATTTTATAGAATGTTTTGTTGGTTCAATAGATACAGGAAACATTTTTTTATATAAAAATTTAGAGTCAAAAGCACAAAGCAAGATTTTTAAAAAATAATCCTGCATAATCAAATTTTTATTTGAGTGTGCAAGCCAAATGTGAATTTCATCTTTCATTTAATCGTGTTTTTAATAATAATATTCAAGATTCATTAATAATTGTTATATACGAAGTTAAACATTTTACTTTTTCTAAAGATAATATTGTAATTTGAAAAATAAAATGCAGACTTTGCCAAGGCAATTACTACAAGAATAAATAAAGTTTAATGTAGCTTAAAAATTCTTTAAATCTCATATAAAAACGAAGCATGGTCCCTCTTTATATTTTATGAAACGAATAATATTTTACAAGAAACATAAAAATTCAATATAGTTGTCTTATAGATATAAATATATTTATTTTTATTATCATTCTTTTTTTGCAAATTCATTCATTATTTGAAAAAAGAATTGTAATGTTTTGAATTTATACATCGAGGAATAACCTCGATTGTATGCATTCCATGATATTTTTCAACTATTTCGCAATTAAATTACCACATTCATAAAATTTATTGTTTTTTATTCATCAAGTTACAGAAATAACGAAAATTAACAAAGATAGCTACTTTCTGATACATAATAATTTTTATTTATGCCTTCTGATCTAATTTTGAGAGATTTATTATTTGAATTATAATAAAAAGAAGAGAACTTTCGTTTGAAATATTTTATCTCTTCTAGTAAATTCATATACTGCTTCTAACATATTATATTTTGAACTAAAGAAATTGAACTAAAGAATTTGAACTAAAGAAAAAGAAAACTCTTTACTCGAATAATATTTTAAAAGAGATATGAATCACATTCTGATATTTTTTTAAATTATATCTTCGTGATATTGACAATGAATAATAATGAATTTTTTGCTGTAGAAATAAAACCTTATTACTAGTATTTTATGAAATTATGAAAAGAAATTTCGAATTTCTGTTGTTTTTTTGAATATCAGTTCTTTACCTATTAATATATATTAATTAAGCCTGTTGCTCTGTTTTTGATAAAATTTGGTCGGAGAGCTTTTGAGAAATGAAAGAAAAATAATGGCATACATTTATTTCATAGATTCTTTGCGACTTTTATAGTGAAGATGCTCTGTTATTTCTCTAAAAAAGATTTTTTTTTATATTTATATATCTTCTAAAGTTTTAATTGCATTCCTAAATTTATCTAGTTAATATGATTCGATTCTGTTTTCTCTTAATTGCACTATGGTATTTGTATTTTTTATTACTGATTCTATCAAATGGATAAAAATAAATTCTTGAAAAGATTCGATTTGCTAATAACAATTTGTCAAGAAATTTATCTCAAAATTAAGCTTTATTTTGTTCTGTAAATCATGAAACAACAGTTAGAAATTTAAACAAAACAATTTTTTTCTATATGAGAATGTTGCAATACATTCAACCTGCTCGATTGGTCGTTCAATCCTTGAACAATTTATTCGTCTCATGCTTGTTGAAAGTACATGTCAAATATACTGTCTAAATATGGAACTAAAACATTGACTCCATATGATAGTAAAAGTACTCCATATGATAGTATTTGTTATAAAATCACAAATAAAACAAAAATAAAATGGGTTCAAAATAGAAAAGAAACTCTAGGTTCTCGAGATGTAAAAGATCTAACTATAAATGTAGAGGAAACAGAGGAGACTAGATAATTTCAAGTTTTATCAACTGGGTCGATTTTAACTAAAAGAAATATTAAAATTCTTCATAATAAAATAGTGAAGTAAATCAATCAAATGACAAGTAAATAGATGAAGAACTTAATTTTTTTTTTGAGATGATAGAACTATTGTAAATGTCATTTATAAAAAAGTGCAAGCAGTCAGCTTTATGAATGCAATGTATACTTACACCTTTTGTTGCTGAAATATGACCCAGTGAATAAATAACATTTTCATTACATTATAATTCATAAAATTGTTCTTTTTGAAAAATGAATTTAAACTTCTACTTTTTATATAATTATTTAACATATGTAACCGCAATACTAAAGTTTTCTGAATGACCGTCATCTTTTCTGAATAATTCCAAAACGGTATTCATATAGACAAATATTTCTTGTATAATATATCTAGAAATTTCTTCTTAAAGAAGAAATTTATTTGAAAAGAATAACCATGAAGTGAATTCCTTCGTCAAAATCATAACATGGTTATTCATTAAAAAAGATTTTAAAAAATAATACAAATTATTTTTTTAAATGAATTAGAAATAAAACACCAGCTAATTGAAATGTGAGATATTTATTTTCATTTAGTCACAGTAGAGTCATTCAATTATTAGAAAATATTATGTAAAGATTTATTACTTCTTAATACGTGGTAATATTATCTGGATGTCTGTATAAACAGGGAATGTAAATTTTCCATTATATTCATAATCTAACTTAAATGCTTTTTTACCTTACAGTGAGCATATACAACTTTCAAATAATGATGTATTGATAATGATGATTAGCCTTTATATGATTTTAGAATCAAATAAAATGTGCAGGCATTTTATCATAATATTTCTGGTGAAACTACATGGGATAAGACTTTACAGAATTTTATTCATTTTTCTAAGGTTTTCTTATGCCAGATTGCAATCTATGGCTCGGAATGGCTGTTGTATTTAACATGAATACTTATTTTCCTAGGGATATGTTCATATAATTTACGTTCAAATAACACACGCCTACGCCAAAATTTTTAGATAAGAATACATTATATTTTTAATTCAAATAACCTGTATACGCATCTCAGCCAGATGCTTCTAAATAAACTGTGTGGAATAACTCTCAACAAGATTTAATTCACTTTTCCTAATATTTCTTTACCCTAGATTGCAACTTAGGTCTTAGAGTGGTTGATTTCGTTAACTTCAGCCACTAAAGTGGAACTCTCTTAAATTCCAGCAGTGCACTTTGTGGGAGCAAAACTAAGTACTTCATATCCATTATGAAGAAAACCAACCAAGCGTAAATACGATAGCCAGAAATTCAACAGCTCTAAACGAGGCTTATAAAGATAAGAAAGGGATTCCACATCTAGCTTCCAGCAATTCAGATTCTACCATGGACTAAGATGCGTTTCTCAGCTTATGACATTTGAAATAGGGGTCTTACTGCTGTTGCTTGTGATTTATTTCACATGTAAGTTAAAATATTTTCATACTGTAATAATAAAGTCCGTAGTTAGGCCAGAATGGATTAGTATGATGAAAAAAATCAAACAAACATTTTAATTCGTTTTCAGCAGCGAATAGTTAAAGTTAACTGCTTCGGAATTTAATATAGACATTTCACAAAAATATTTATGAACAATCATTTTTATCAGTTTTATATTTATATATTTTTGATGCAATTAATGTTTTATATAGAATGATAATGCCATTCTTCGCTACAAAATGAAACTTTGAATCTAAAAATAATATTATGGAATTACTCGGGTGCGTGCACGATGTTAGAAGTTCCGTAATCAATCTTTATTCCACACGAAACAGCAGGCAATAAGATACAGCCGAAATATATAGCAAAATTGGATTTACAGAGTTATATTTTTACATTCATTAAAAAGTAAACAGCTCCGCGTACTAGACATCTCACACTGCGATGGACATTTCAAAGAGAAAATATACTTAATTCGGTGAAAGACTTACTTAGGTACTCTCTGTATCTAGGTAACGAAACTTCTAGAAGGATCGTCGGATCTCGATTCCTAATAGAGATATCGCACAATTCTTGTATTCTCTAGAGAATATTTCTGCCATATTCGTAGACAAATAGTTATCAAAAAAGGGGGTACTGACCTGCATACTTTCAGTAATCATTAAATATTTGCAAAGTTCTTATCATGACAAACAAAATAATTGCGTATGCAATCAAATCAATGGATATGGAACACTATTGTGATGGATGCTGATAGCAAACAAGACAAATCTAAGGTAGAGCTTTATCAGATTCCGTAGAAGGCTACTGAAAAATATTCCAATAGACTTGTTGTGTTTTTCATGAGAGAAGAACGATACTTAAACGACTTTTTATTCTCCTACTTTCTTAAAAATATTGCAGGTGTCTATATAAGATATCCTAAGAAATTCTTAAATCTATCAAAGACCTATTATATTTTAACTCACCCATTATTCGGCCTCATAAAAAGTAATTCATGCAAGGCTGTCAGAACTTCTGACGATATATTCTTACAAGCTGATTTTAAAATGCCAAGCCTAAATTATGCTGTCTATAGACTTCACCATCTAGCCAGCGGCTTATTTCAAGCTGAAATATAAGCATATTGTCCCAAAAAATTTGTGAAACCCTATAACATGAGAATTGTTTTATAATGAATTTTTCTGATATTCTCATATATTTCAAATTTCTATTTATTAGTGCATATGTCACTAATTTTGAATTTACTTCCCTTAATTAAATTATTATATGCATTACAGTTTCAGAGTTTTTTTAATCAAATGTATATTTAATTATTTATTTGTTCAGATATTATAACAGCCTAAATATGTGGTAATAATGCCAAAAACTCTCAGTACTCATGACCTTTGTTAGATGAGATAAGAGAAAGGAAGTATTATGTTAAGAATGTAAGTTTAAAAAAATTAGCCTCATGTTATTAAAACATCAAATGTCATCTCTTATGCAATTCACATATACTTGTTACAAATACTATGTTTTTACCGTTACCAGGAGATTCAGGTTGGATTTCTTTATTTTAATTGTTGTTGAAATGGATGCTTGTAATAAAAAATAAGAAAATATAAGAAACCATTTAAAGAACATTAGAAAAAATTATTAAAACAAGATTTTGAAAAGATAAATAACAATAGTATAATTAGTTTTTTTTATAAGAGAACGAATTAATAAATTATCCCTCGTCTTATATAACCTATGGTTTTGATAGGGAAAATATTTCTTCACAGTGCTAATATATTAATAAGATTCTGATAGGGATTTATGACGCATGCCAATCACATGTAAGGGAAACACAGGGATCTTTTAAGAAAGAATTTGCCTCATCAGCGGTATTTTGCCTCTTCATGCGGAGTGTGGGAAAGTTAGACTTTTTGCTGATTCTACAATTTAACAAAGCTTCTCTTGAATTAATTAAGTAGAGACAGCGGAATTGGATCACGAAATAAGAGAATATTTTAGAATAAAGTTACTATGGGCTAAATTAAGATAAAATCTTGAAAATTAATTAAATTGAAATTAGAGTTAAAATATCATTACATATATACATTTATACGTTGATTTAATGAATCAATATGCAGTTAAAGATCTACTCGCTATTCAGTAAAGACAAATAAAGAAGTTCTTAATTGCCCCTTTACATTTTCCTCCAAAAGTTACAAATTATTTATAAATACATTAAGAATTTTAATTAGAATATAAATTACTTTAATACTAAGCTTTACACCATAAATCTTCTCCTTAAACTCATTACAAATTCAAACTTAAACATTCTATATTTATTTCAGTCTTTTTATTTCATCATTTGTCTCCAAACTTTGCAACGCTATTTTTTAACAAAAAACATTTACCGCATTTTTTATATCTACTAAAGAATAAATGAGAGTATTTAACTCCAGTTAAGGCTTGCCAAACTGAAATTCTTCTGTTTTAACGCAAGGGTCTTGTCGCCATTCTCGGAGCTAGTTGGGTAACTCCTCCACTGTGTTTTAATCTTTTAATGACTTTTCTAGTGTCTTCAATAATGTGTCCCAAGTATTAAAGACAATTACTTTCACTCCATATACTTACACTCGCTACCACGGTAAGATAAAAATATCTCTTCGCTAGTGGACGCTTTAAAAGTATTAAATTACTTTTTATGCTGAAGTTTTACCCTATTTTCCTCTTAAGTGGTATTTTAAAATCAGTTTTTTTTTCATGATTTTCTGTTTTACTGAAAACAGTTAACCATGTCTTCACGGTTTTCATTCCGTAGCATTAAGGCAGTAAACAAAATAGCAAAAAATAATAAGAGGTCTGCATTCCTGATCAAATTCATTGCTCGACCATTGAGAGTCAAAAATCCCTTGCATATAATTTTACATTAAATGAATATTTTTAATCAAGTGATTTTTTTTTCATTTTTTACTAAAAAATTATGTTAATTTAGGAGAGTATTTTATCACTCTTGATTGTTAAAAATATGTTAATACAAATCTTCAAAAAATAATAAATGTCCTCACATGTTGAAACAGCAGGAATGGTCTTCTTAAAACTATTCCGAGTACAGTAATAAATAAAGCAATATTAACTTCTTGCTATTTGGGAACAATAGTCATGTAAAAATTTATTAGAATAGGATTTTCTACTGTGAGGGTGTGAGTTATGAATTTATCTTTCATAGTTAGCAATAAAGAAGAGATTTGTATTGAAATAATCGATGAAAGATGCCCATATTTTTAACAATGAATTCAATTTCTGCTCAGCTTGAGGCAATGCATATGTCAGTAATTTTCAAAACTGTATTAAATTCCTGAAAACATTTATCAGCTGAGACTCGTCATTCAATTACTTTGTCACAGTTATTTCAGCAAGAGCTTGGATAAGTCTGAAAAGTTTATTGTAAAATTCGTAACACAAATTTAGCCATTGTAAAATCCATATAACACTTCCATCTCAATCTTTATGTACGAAATTATTTATTTTTCAGAACTGATCATGTTTCCTGGAGATAGCTCTATAATTTTAAGGAAACTGGAGGCCAGATAGCTGGTTGGATTTGCAAATTTCAGGAGTATGATTATGAAATTCGTCATCATAAAAGATCCTTAAGAAGACCTGGAATTGACAATTGCAAACATCGCTCAAAGGAAGAGAAAATGCTTGGAATGGAATCATATATAATTCAGTTTCGCAATATATTCTCCTTAACCCCCTTGGTATCCGTTCGAAACTTCTAGAATATCGTTTATTCGTAGTAAAGGAATACCGTCTCTTTTCTTAATTTAGTTAAGTTTTCTGTAATCATCATAGAATCGTCATCAATGTAACTGTCGTCTTAATATGCATAATAGACAAGGCGTAAGGTCCTAAAGATCCTCGAATATTCCATGATATTGTTTCTATTTCCTGATGATTAGTCTCTTCTTTCTTTACAAGAATTAAATGACATGATGGTATTTTATTGATTGATCATCATTGCATTAATTTTATGTCATGTCACATTACAGCGGCTGATATCAGAGCCACAGTTAAAAATCAAATTCTGATTTTTTTTTAATATAATGCTTTTGGTAGCTTTTTGCTAAGTCTCAATATTTTCCAAGATTCAGTAAATTATTGAATATAAGTGACGATATTTACTATTGATTCACATGCCACAATAAAAATTTATTTGTGTATAAGTTTATTGCTCACAGTTAGAATTCCATAGGAAATGGCGTGCATTTTCAAATCAATGTGGTCCCACAAGAGTATATTTCTGGGGAAAATGGCGGAAAAAACACGTTATAGCATACCTGAATTGCCTAACACTTTCAGAAACTATATGCTAACCCTTAACTGGGGTGTTAAGGTATCGCAGACCGCTAAGGATGGGCTTTCAGTCACAGCTATATTCCACTTTTAGCTCAATCGAATAGGTCGCTTCTTGTTTCTATAGCTCCTTGTTTCTTGACTTTCACTACACGTGCACTTTTTCGACCGGTTTCAGAGGAAGCTTTATTTAAAATATTTAAATTATTTCTTTGCGCGATATCTGTGATACCGCACCACCTTTTCAGTGTTTTAGTTTTATACAAGGATTAGCAGATGACTCTAAAACCTGGTTCTCGAAATAACATCCAACATACTGCTCTTATGAAGCAAAGCTCCAGAGATTTTTAAATGAAGCAGAAAGTGATTTTAGTGATGAGCATAATTGTACAGAAGATTTTTTTCGATGAAAGTTCGCATTCAACTGCTCTGATAAGTATTCTCAAATATAATTAATTTTTCTGGTGATAATATATTTTGAAAAATTTCTGAAAATATATTAATATACCAAGAGAAATATCTACAGAATTTATAGGCTGATATTTATACTCGGACTTAACCTGTATGTTTAAAATGCTCTCCAGAACCGTACTACGAATGTACACCAATTTCTGCAATAAATATTATTTAAAAAGTAATATTTTTTTCAAGAATGTTATTTGTTGTAACATCTAATTTGAAAAAAAAATGTATGTTCAAACGCATTTACTTTTTACAATGATAATATATTTTGAAAAATGTCTGAAATATATTTATATATCAAGAAAAATAATTGCATAATATATTGGCTGATTTTCATAATAATACTTTCATTAGAAAATTTAATTTGAGTTTAAGAAATTTCGGTCTCGTAGACCGCATCTCCCCAGTTAAGTCCAAATTTTCACCACACCAGTTAAGGAAGAAAGCATTCCGATCTCGCTGGTAGAATATCTCTTTTGCCAATACAAAGCATAACTGTGATTACTGTACATTAGTTGAAAATAAAATAATTTCCTCTCCACATCTTCATCTCTATTCAAACAATTCAAGTTGAGAATATATGGATTGATACATTGAGTTTTTGCAGATTTTTAACAGTAAGAATTTTTAAAGAAATATTAGCAACTATGTAAATATTTTGCGTTTTCAATTATCTTTGAAAGCAATACGATCATTACTAGTGCACGATAAGTTTTCCTGTAAATCTCAATATCTGGCGACAATAGGTAACACAGCAAAAAAAAAAAGTTCAAGTGTTGTGGAATGAAACTGTAGTTCTTTTTTTCGCCATGTTTGTGCAATCGCTGGAAAGGAAATTTACAGATGTAAAATATTTCACTATGATGTGCGTCATCAAATTAAATTTGTACCAAAAGTTTAGGTAATTGTACAGTGGTGTTACGTGAAATTTTTAATATGCATATAAAGACACTTTATGAAATTAGCTTCGTTCACTATGTTATAAATTCACAATTTCAAAATTCTATATACAGATGAACGACCATCTCATCCAATTTCATCATTTCAAAATGGGGATTGATGTACAGAAGAATAAAATATATTTTCCTATGATTCACATTATGTCGTTCTGTCATTCGAATAAAAGATTTCTTATTTCTTTCAGCTGCGCCTCTTTGTGTGGGTGACAATAAGACCAGCTTTCAGAAATAGAATGTCAAATTGAAAGAATTAGGACGTATCAAGATGAAAGGTGAAATTCGAATTGCTTAGTACTACATTTGTAACTGTCCATCAACGGTAAAACATTTGAAAGTAAGGCAATTTTTCTATTCTTTCCTTTAAGACAAACGAAAGTTTCTTCAATTTCTTTCAACTAAAAACATCTTATTTTCACTCTTTCAGATATTATTTTCTCGCAAATGAAAAAGTAATATGTGTTACCATTATAGAGAAAAGACTGCGACCATCAAAACAATGAATCTTGGCATTTTGATTATTTTTCATGTCTTAAAACTCCCTGAAAAACATCTCCGAAGCATGTCACCGTGTATGGAAACCAGATAATTAAAAAAAGGAATAGTTAAATAAGAAGAATTTAATATGTAATATGCTGTAAAATTATATATCTATTGAATTTGACACATAATCTATTAACAAAAAATCTATTTTTCCTATAACTCTAAACCACTACTGAGATAAATAGAAATTTACACATGATTTTATTTCAAGAATTGTCAATCTGTATCAAATTTCTGCCAAAGTCCAGCAGAGAGTTGCCAGTCCATCTTTTCTCTATTCAAATATATGTTAATGACAAAATTTAAGAAAACAAAATTGAAATTTATTATTGGATTATAACATTAAAAATATATCTCGGTCAATTGTGTAATATCGGTTTTATATCGGTCATCAAAATGTATGTATAAATGCAGGTAGAAAAAAAATGCCATCGTTGGTGTCGGTTGATCTTACTTTGAATTAACGGTATCAAATTATTATTTGTTAACTCTTCTAAAAACGTTCAAAAGTGAAGGTTTTTCTACCTATAATAAGAAAAAGTAAGTATCTATGTAACCATGTATGTGTTTGCGAAGCTCTATTGGACAGATCTTTTGACCAATCGCTATTAAATACGGTGCATATACTTCAGATGTTGAAAATGAGCATTTCGGTGTTAATTTTTGAAAAATTATATTCTAATTTAATTAATCAAAAATTAGCAACATTTTAGAATTTTTTCCAAGATTTATTCAGAAAATATTATTTCATAAAATTGTTTAGTACACCATTATAATTCTTCTTTGTTTTTTTTAAAATTGAAATATGTAAAATGTTTTTTATGACAAAAATCTATCTAATTTAATTCCAGTACAACATTTTCCTGAACTTTATTAACATTTAATACATTTTTAAAATAAAACTTAACAAACGGTATATCTGTTGCAATGAAACTCGCACTGTTTTTAATATTTCATTAAATATTCGATTCCTAGATTTTCATCTATTGTTGAAACCGAAGGAGCAAAATTTCTCCTTGATTACCTCACATTCCACAAAAATCAATGTTCAATTAGAAAAAAAAATACTTCCCTTATGTCCTTTGTTAGCACAATAATGCTATGGAATTTATCCCCATTATTAAATACATCTACAAAATAAACAGATCGTACATTTTGTTTCCAAAAAAATCATATTTTAATGTCTATTTCTGTTTGATGCATGAAGATGTCTTGTGTTGTTGTTTCCTATGGAACTTGTCATAGACAAACCCGCTGAAGAAGTTGGCGCTTTTAAGACGAGTGAGAGTCTCTAGGACCATCTAGGACCAGAAGTTATTTACTCATGCGTCACCACTCTTTTTACGGCGCGGACTTCATTCACTCATCCACAGACCGTAATTTAGATCTCAATCAGATAACGATCACTTCTAAACCAATATCTCCATTAGTATTGTCGCCACATGGATGACTTTGGGGCCACAACAGATTTATACGTGCACCAACCACCATATATACGAGGAATCTTCGGCCGGCGTGATTCGAATTCATAACCCAAAGGATGCGAATCCAACTTCCTACCAATCAAGCTATCCCGGAATAGTGTAGATATTTTATTAAAGGAATAGTCAACATAAAATGATATGTTAGAGATTTGTTTGAAATTAAATACAAATCCCAGTAAGTCACCTATTTTCCAAACTCCTTTAATACAGATTATCAGTATTTCGAATGCTTCATTTATTCAATGGCTGGTTAAAAACATTTCCTTGATTCCCATATTTCATAAGATTTTCTAAATGTTTTTCTTTGATTTTCAATTAATTCCCATCAATAAAGATACTTCATCTTAAGCGTATATTCCTTTTTAAAATTGAAAATATTTTCAGCGGTTGGTTTTAACAAACTTTATTTGAAGAAATGTAAATTTTGTGAAAATGTTAACTCGTATTTGCTTGAAAATATTACTTCATAAATATTTATATAGATTTGAAACAAACAGAACTAAAAATAATAAGATGAAAATTGTAGTTATTTAGGGACAAAAAAAAGACATTATTTCAAACTTGTTCTGTGATAAAAATACATATCGGTTTCCTTTTTCCTTTTATTTTCGATATGTCCAGACTAGTTCAAATTTAATAAATTTTGTATTACAGTTATCTATTTCTAGGAATCACCTGCTCCTAATATTTCAAAGGGTATACTTAGTATTTTATTTTCAAGAGTGTGGTTTTAACACTTGTTACCGATATATTGTAGCACAGATATAATGTAACGTTATTTCTTCCAAGTATTATATAAATCATTAATTTTAGTCCTAAAGTTTATTTTTTAAGGATAATAATGTGTAAGAATGTAGGAACAAAATCATCCAAAAACAAAATATATTCAGTATCAATTTATGTTGAGCATTTAAAATTTAAATTGTAATTTTAAACTGAAAACGTATTTTCAGTCTGTGTCTACTTTAAAATTGCTGTAGTTCTTTGAAATATGAAATAGTAATATTTTCTTATAAAGCACTTTTGTTAAAACCAGAAAATATTTTTTTTCTTTTCTAATACAAATACCTGTCTTAAAATGAGAAGCTTCATCAAAATCACCAAAGATTTGTATATTTTTTATGTTTTTAATTTACATATCTTATTATGCAATTATAAAAAAAATTCAATGACCAGTTTTGTAAAAATAAAAAGACAATTGCAAAGCTATTAAAACATTTTTCAACATATATGCTGATGGGATAGAATTTCTAAATCAAATGCTTAGCCAGCAGGGCAAATGTTATTTTCTATATATCAAGGTAAAAACTAGAAAGTGGCTATATTGTAGTTCCTCATCTATCTTGCAGTCTGTTACTATTTAAATGTTTATGATTTTAACCTTATTTGGTGTAAGCTATCAAGGTGTATAATAACGCATTCTTTAGTTTGAAGGGATAAAATATCTTTTGCTTAGCAACAAGGAAATTGTTTGGATGATAAAGATCCATTTGAGTTTCTGAGTTCAAAACAAAAAGATGCATAGCTTCCCTTATTAATCAAAATTTTCGTCGCTATCATCCGATGTGAAGGTATAATATAATTGCATTCTACTTTCAGGGCGCGCTGACTTCTTTTAGACAATTCATATTCGTTTATTATTGCTGGCTTACTCCCTAATATCATTGATAAACTGTTACAACTGGCGTTAGGCCTTATAAATTCTTCCCCTTGTATGGCTGATCTGTGGTGTTTAATCAAAAGACAGATAGCTTCACCTCCATATCTCACATTAATAGTATTTGTGATGGGAATATTTTTCCTATTAAAATGAGAAGACATTAAAAGTAAACATCATATTAAAATATAATATATCAAAGAATATCACATGCAATCTACAAATAAAATGCGAAGATCATATACCAAATTTTATCAATCTAGCTCAAAGTATGTTTGATTTATTGAGTTCACAAACGGGGAGACAGATATATTTTTTTTAGAACTCAGAAAAATCTGAAGCCTGAAGTGTATTACTCATTTACTGTTTGTACGTTGCTGTTTAGAGCAAATGTTGTTTCTAGATTTGTTATCTATGTACCGTGTTTTTGCTGTTGAATAAAGTGTAAGTATTCCTTGCTAATCCATTTGGATTTTAATCCGTGCAATTCATGTCAGATTTTGGATTTTTTCGTAACAATATTCGCCAGCCCATAAATGATGATGCAAATTTTTGTGTGCATTATCATTCAACAAAACATAAATTAATTATGTTTCCATCATTCACTCAAAAAATAGCCGTACCAAAATAGACCTAATGTTGCTTTAAAACGGGACGTTAATATAACTAAACTAAACTAAACATACGTTCAAATCTGAAAATTCACTTTTTGTTGTTTTCTTTTATAAGAATCAGTTTCAAATATAAAGAGCAAAGTTGAATACTAAATACCATTTTCAACGAATAAAAATACATATTTGAAGGAGAAATGCCAAAAGAAAGAAATTTTAATGAAAGTGTGTGTTTGCATTTCATAAATCTCAAAGAAATATATAATTTATATAAATAGGAAATATTTGTATATCTTTTCTAAACAACATTTATCGTTAAATTAAATATGCAGGCTGCAGAAAAACATTTTTTTTTTTTACTTTTAATGCCTTAAAGATTTAAAATGAAATTTTCATTTAAATTCATATGATTTTATGTTACAGCAAACTCCGCTCTGCTTTGATTCTTTCATTAAATTTTTAACTATAACATACAAATAAAACTAAAGCTATTGAAAAAGTATATAAAAATGCAACAAATCTGTCTGAAAAATGATTCATTTCTTGTAGTATATTTTAAGTACATGATTATAAATTATTAAAATGAAACGCAAAATATAAAAAAAGCTTTTCCAACTGTGTATAAAATTAAATTAATATTATTCGTACAATTTCTGCGTTAATTATTAATTATTTGAAATGTTTGCTCTTATCCCTTTTTAATTAGCAATATTTTTATTGATACGTTCAATATTTTTATAGTTCTACCGTTTCAATATTTTTATTGTTTAAAGTTTGCATTTAATTTGCATTTATTTTTACTGTAATATTTCTAAATAAAACAAATATATAATTATATGAATTTTAAACTTGAAAATATAGCAAGTTTCATTGCATTTTCACACCTTGAAAATGACCTTAGATAGAGATACTTCAAAATATTCTCTACAAGGTTGTTTAATATCCCATATAAATGGAAAACTGCCGTTTGAAATATATTTTATACATGTTTCCTGAAATTTAGAAATAATGTGGACAGAAAAAAAGGTTATATATTCAATTCAAAAAAATCATTTGGGTTTTTCATCCTAAGTTACAAAACGTATTGCCAGCTATATAATCCATCAGACAAAGTGATATATTTCACCCATAACAACTATATCAATTTTGATGATTTTTATTTCAAATGGAATTTATGATCATAGGTGCATCATCATTGAGTGCCTTTAACCCGCTAACGGCTGAGAGAAATTTCCATAACACTGCTTTACAGAAAAAATATTTTACCCGAATTATTGTCCCGATTTCAACGTTTGGTTTTATTTTTTCATAAAAGAGCCTAATACTTATAGGAGCTTTAGAATAGTTGTTTTTTTATTTTCAAGAGACATCACAAGAGACTCTGAAGAAACATCCAGCCTTACCACTGGAACGATTTTGTCCATTTACTTCACCTTAAATAACTTTATTTATAACTTAAATCATTAGAAATAAAGGACTAAATGAATTCTAGCTATATTCTGAGAAGATGGACAGCTACGATATTTGCTTTTTAATTTCTCATAGACTTAGAATAGAGAATATATTGTAATCGTCAAAAAATTCAAATTTTAGATTTTGCCGAATTTTCTGACCTTCCTCAGAACGACAAACACATTTTTAGAGAATGCACATATGTTTGCCTGGGCCAAAGTAAACTCATAAACACTTTGAGCTAGATAGATGAAATTCGGTATATGACCTTTACACCAAATTTGTAGATTTCTGTCAAATGTTGAGCAAACTGCGCTCAGATGCATTCTATCTATACGACAGTTTTAATATAAGTTAATATGACAACTACAAAATTAAAAGGTTTGCATATTTAACATCTATTAACAAATTTTGAGATAAATGAAAAAAAAAAGGATTGATCGTTTCTTGGTTTGTATTTTCAGAAGCATGTAAATGTAATTACTCAAATATATAAAACGATTTAAATATGTAAAAATTTTTATTGGATTTTGTGATTATAAGTCTAGATATGCGTCAAAGTCCGATAGAACGCGTTCTAAAACTATTTCCACATGCTATTAACCTCATGTTAGGTATTAATCGCCAAAATTTTCACGAAGGAAGGCATGATAGATTCAATAAAAATGCTAAATCCACGCCAAATATTAATATTCCGTAACTATTGTACTCTAATTCTATACAAGAATATGCAATAAAGCTGGGGGGGGGGGTTACTACTGATTAATATATTGCATCAACAATCATTAATGCTCTAAAAATGTTACAATTCTACTCAAATTAGTCATTTATGAGATTTAAGAGACAGTTGCAATTAGCTCGATCCACAGAATTCAACCAATATTAGGAGAATGGCATATCCTTCCTTTCAATCAGTTATCTTCCTGTAGACATGTTTGTTAGCTTAAAATGAGTAAACTGTAGTGGCTTTAAACATGTATAATATTCATGGATTTCATTTAGTATTGCTTTATACATGTATTTAAATGATAGGAATTTACTCTATTACAATTCATATATATAGAACTCATATATGGGACTAGTATTCAATGGCATGACAGGAATATTTTGAATTTAACAATTGTGCCATTTCCAGTATTCAGACGCATTTTTCTCAGGAACTACTGGTCACATATGAAGTTTTAAAATGTGCTTAAAAAAAAGAGTATTTTTTTTCCTTTATCAATATTATTATATTATTTTATTTGTTTGTTTTCTTTCATCGTTTCTCTCATTTTCTACTATCTGACCTCCTTTTTGCTGGTGTTTTCTCTTTCACGAGTATTAATTTAAGTTCTAAAACAAAAGGGTTGACTAGCTCTCTTAGGTATTTAATAGATGAAAACAAACTGAAAAATTTTAAATTGCTATTTAATAATTAATACGAGTTTTAAAAAAGCAAATCCCGATATTACTGTTAAATTAAATCCCCTGACTGAAAAACGTCAGATGCAAACTTAGTATTTATATAATTAGAAAAAGTAAATAAAGCTGTTTAATATATAAATATTCAATAAAATATATCAAACTTTTAAATTACATTTTAATCTAATTTAATTACCTGGTTTTAAGAAATGTAATACAAAATGTAAATTTTCTTAATAAAATATTCAAAACACTTCACCTTGCCGATACACTAATGCGAGACTTTTCATTAGTCGAATGTTTTTTTGTTACGAACTGAAAACATGTAGATTATTTCAAAACATTTTATGAAACAAACAATGGTTTAATGGTAACCAATTTTCAAAGTTTCTGTAGCTCCTTAAATTTTTTCTCATAACATTCTTTTTAATATATCTGATAGTCGATTATCAAATTTGGTCGAACGTTTGCCTTCAAATGAAAAATTAAGTATTTGAATAGAAAAAAATAATAATCTGAAAAATGAAAATTAAATTCATAACTATGTGTAAAATAATTTTCAAGTTTTCTGGCAAATAATTTCATAATTTCAGAGACTACTGCAGATTCATTAAAAAACTTTTCAGAAACAATTTCTTATATTCAGGAATAATAATAATTTCATTTATTGAACATATATTCAGCCAAAAGAAAATTTTATGAAAATATATATCATTATGAGAATATTTTAAGACATTTTCGAAAATTAATTAAATTTAATTCAGAAATTTTTGCGGTAATATCATTAACAATTACTAACAAAATCCTGGAAGCGACATTAACCAAGCTGAGCAATTACTTCTGCCGCCAATAACTGCAGACGTTAGATAACATGAGCAAACATTAATTAATTACCAAGAACGTCATTCAAAGCGCTGAAATAAGGTTTATCTGAATTATCTATTACCCTTCAGGGAAGGAACACAGAATTTCTCATTTGATTTCTCAGAATTCACTTATCATCGATTGAAGAGGACAACTTTCTGACTTGAAAGCAATTCATTCATTTTTCTTAATTAACTCACAATATGCGTTACATATATATTAAATATGAAACGAATTAATTAATTTGTTATTACTTTTAATTTTGATTGCAATAAATTGTTATAATTGTAGAATTAATTGAAGAGAGTTTCATTTATAAATTATGTTATAATTGCATCGCCCACCGATAACATGAAATGATTCAGAAATGATTTCTTCTTCGTGCGAAGACTAAGAATAGAATTGTCTAAATTTTGCAATAAAATTCGTACTTCAAGAAATGTGATCATACTTTATTTTAAAAAAAAGGTAACTGTATTAATTAAAAGTAATTCAATAACTTTTTATTAATATATTTCCTATTTTCATTCATTACTCAATTTAGATGTGCAAAATGCTAAAATGGAATATAAATATACAAGTAATGAAGAATAAATAAAAATAGCACATTAAAATCTAGCATTTTATGTTGCTCCTTGATTATCTTATTATCAGAAATTTTAAATAATAATTTATGCAGCTATGATATACCGCCTCATAAAAATTTTAATTGTCCTTTATTTGATTACGTCAAAAATTAATTTTCATATTAAATAACAATGATTAATTTTATAATAAATAAAAATAATTAATTTGATAACAAATAACAATGATCTTGCAATTTTATTGAATGTAACTTAGAAGTGCATAAAGATTTATCATACTTAAAATATGATTTTTTTCTTTAAAAAGCAATTAAAAATATGGAAGTTGGAACTGAACTGATTTTTTAACTTATATTTTTACTAGCCGCCTTTGGCGACCAGCCGGTCCGCCAGTATTACCGCTCGCTACAATTTTCAATTAAATATTTTAAGTAACTGGTCTCTTAAAGGATTCTCAAACAAAAAATTTTTAATCTTCAAATTTTGATAGTCATACCAAACTTATATTGTTTAGATCGTTTCGTTCAATTTACTATATATATTTTGCTAATTTGTTGCCATTTTCGGTAAAACTTCAACTTTAATTAAAAATGTAAATGACGAAATTGCAATTAATATTAAGATATTTTTTAATAAAACCAAACGTTTTATTTTATTTATCATCTTTCTTGTTATTTATTAATTATTATTATTATTGAATATGAGTATTGCAAACAGAATTGCTCGGTATTTAAGTCTTATGTTAACTACAAAATATTTTTCATAGTTTATGTAATATCTCAAACAATAATTCAACAAAAATTTCTGAGATTCAGTATAAAATTCAGTTTTTAGTTTTGCTTTCAAAAGGATTGAAATGAAATCAATAATAATATTTTGTTCCTGCTTATAAATATATTTCAAAAATTATGAAGTCTAAATTTAATGCAGTAAGGTATCATATTCTGATAAATATTCTGGACACACCAAATTTTAAATAAATGAATGAATGTTTCTATTTTCCACGATCAACTAAGACTTATTTATGAAGTTTTAAATGTTAAAAATTTAGAAAAACTCACCATTTTCATAATCTTAGGTCAATTAATCTTGAGAAACCTGCTCGCTGATTGGCGTATTTTCTTTGAAACGATCGATGAAAAATCTAAAATTATCCTTTTTTTATTGAATAGTGATATTCAAATCTTCATAAATCAGTCAGTTTAAGTGATTTGAAATTAACTCTTAAAAGTCAGTGATTTAGTTGATTGGAAATTAACTCTATGACCATCATAAAATCTGTGCTTTCTCTTGTGGTGTATGCATTCTCCTTAATATCCGATCGAATAAAACCACATACAAAAGTACTACGTAGAAGAAACACATCAAAATTAAACATAACATTTCAATAGTTGCCAAAAACAAAAGAGAGAAAAATGCAATTAATAAGCAGACGATATTTAGAAAAGTACAGATATTTAGACTGGAAAGTGAAATTATCTGAAATTAAAAACACGCGCAGACGATATTTACAAAAGTAAAAATATTCAAACCTGAAAAGGAAAATATATGAGTTATTCCATCAATAAATGCCATAAGTTTGTTTACATCTTCATTATTTTATGAGTCATTAAATATCAAAATGGATCCGGGACTGAATAAACACCCTGTATAGAGAGTGTAAAAGATCATAAAATAATTTTTCTTGAATTTATTTTTTAGAAAAAATAATATTTCATATTTGTTTCATTTCCTACAGACACTTGCCAAAAATTATATTTTTGCAGATTTCATTTCCAAAAAGATTTAATTTTTTTCAGTTAGAGCTTTAATCAATGTGATGGCAACACTTTGAAAAAAGCTATTTTTTTCTCAGGAATGCGAAACGTGCTTAATCCTCATTTTTATTTTTGATGAAAAAAATTATTGAAAAACATAGTTAAAATATTTATTTAAAAATTCATTAAAAATAGAAATTTAATTTTAAGATTAAAACAGTAGTATCATTTAAAAGATAAATTTTTGATCTTTAACTTCATGTAAAAATCTTTTTTGTGCGGTAATATTTTCGGCAGTTATAGCAGAAACACGTCAAAATTTCGCTTAATTTTTAAATAAATAAAATTCTAGTTAAAAATTCGAAAAAATAACCCCCAGGTGCACATTCCCGGCCTCCAAGGTATACACGTGCCAAATTTGGTAGCTGTAGGTTGAATGGTCTGGTCTGTAGAGCGCCAACACACACACACACACATTGAGCTTTATTATAAGTATAGATATAGATATCTTTCCTTGTGTTTTTCATACATATTTCTCGATCTGCATTACATTTAATATTTATATATTTTTTATACATTTTATATTTTTTAAATATATTTTTTAGGTTTAATTTTAGTGTAGATAGGACAAACTTTAGATACTTATTATATTTATGATTTATTTCTGATATCGAGTTTTTCGGCGAATTATAGATGAAGTATTTCCAAATAAATGTTTTTCATAGTATTTAATTAAAAAATACATGTACATGTATATACTTTTTAGTCCGATATCATACCATAGATGAATAATGTTAATATTATTTATGCAATATGCATTCTATTCAGCTATTTATATCCAATATATAACTCATTATAATTTGCATGATATATTGGAATAATTTAGATTTTTTATTTACTATTCCCAAAATTCTGTGATAGTAAAATTCTTTGCATGCAAATTATCGTTATTTTATTAAAAAGATAATGCTTGCACTTTTTCTTGATTTAAATATATTTAATCTCATAGCACCATCTCTTCAGATAATTCCATTATAAAAGAGATCGCGTCCTATTAAAATGAGCAAAATGGATGAAATTTTTCCATCAGCAAAATCCGCTATTATTTCATCCAAAACCATGTGCATATATCAGTTCATTTTCGCTTGACTCAAAGTCACCGTATTTGGCAACATTCTTCCTACATTAGTTTTTTAGTCCAATTGAATTGGCATGAAAATTATCAAAATGGTGGGGAGAGGGTGTTACAGTACGATAGTTTTATTTGTTTAGTTTGCTGAGTTGATTTTCCAAAACAAACCTCTTAAATTGCATCCAGATATGCAACCAAAGATGAGACTATTTTTGAGTTAAAAAAAATGTTATTAATCTGAGTGAAAAAAATATGAAATATAAATAAGAAATATTTTAAGATATTAAAAATAATTATAAAAAAGCTGTCGAACGTTATGATACTTTATTAAGTTTGGAATAAATTTATTAAAATTGCAAGTTCAACAATCTTTTATCTTCTTATTTGACTGAAATTTTCAGAATTCGACTTAAAATTGTAATATAGAAGATTAGACATGGAACAAATTTTAGGTGCATACTTGTATTATTATTTTAAAATTTTACTTTTTCAAAAAAAAGCAGGGCTCTAGAAATTCCTATCTAACTGTCGAAACTCGCGGTTTGCATCTTATTTTAAAAGCATTATTCTAAATTTCAAATTCTGAATTAAGCTTATGAATACTACTTTTTAATAATTGTCTAAAAAATATAAGTGGATAAGAAAGACTTGTTTTATTTCTCAGTTTTATTTTCACAACTTCTCTCTTTTTCAAAAATAAATCAACCATTAGGAAATCATTTGAAATGATAAAAATAATAGCTTTAAAATGTTTTTTTTCTGTGCTCGAATTCTGAGAAATTGAAAAATATTTTCCAGCATCGTTTTTTTTTCCTACAAAGTCGATTTTTTTAAAATATAAAATAGATACCCATCTGAAAGTTTTTACAGGAATCCAATTCTATGTTTAGTATCTAAAAGTTAGTATCTAAAAGTTACTAACAAATTAAAAGAAATAAAAAAAAGGAAAATTTACTTCAAATTCGCATTTTGATTTAATTTATTTGTGATGTAATTATCATAACATATGTTGCATCAATCATAACATTTGATTAATATATAAAACTTTTAGGCATTATTAATATATAAAACTTTTTAATTTATACTTTTCCTTTTAGAATCATACTTAACTTTCCAATTAAACGCAAAACTCCGGCGTCAAAAAACCCAAGATATTCAGAAGCTTCTTTGCATAGCCAACATAAAAACATGCTATGAAGCATTTTTTTTTTTTTTTTTTTTTTTTTTTTTTACAATGTATAATTCGAATAATCTCTTCGTCTTTTACACCAACAAGTCAATTCCATTTTTCCCTCTGCTTTCTCGGTGCGCCATCTACCGGTTATCATCAAAATAATTTACTGTCATGAGGATGTACACATTGACAAAATAAGTGATATGAAAAAATACAGCAATATTCTTTCAAAATAATATTCATTGAATATTATTTTTAAAATAAATATAATAATATTCAATGAATACTATTACGTCTATTTTGTAAAATAAACATTCTTAAATTTCTTACCTTTATTTTTATTTATTTATTTATTTTATTTATTTATTTGAAATCGCAAAAAAAAAAAAAAAAAATCAACCCTCATTTCTATTTTACTTAAAGAAAAATAAATAAACGATTGACCGTCTTACTGATGTCAATGTAAAGTTTTTTAAAAAAATTTAGTCTATGAAAAAGTTCATTAGTTTATCTTAATTTGAATTTAATTTGGAAAAATAAATATAAAATAAAAAAATATGAGGTTTTTTTAACTTTCAACTTAAGATCATACGGCAATATCAATCTTAATATGTATTAGCATTTTAAATATCAGTTTGTACAAATTCAATTTATATATACATTTCATGATGCTGTTTCAATTTTAATTTTTCTCTGATTTTCAAAATTTAGAATTAATGTTTGATTATTATCGAAAGAACATGAGTATTAACAAAACATTAAATGGATGAAAATAGCAATGCAAAAAATTAATTTCATAATCATAACTTAATATCTCATTTTCACTGAAAGGAAATAATATGCGCATAATACAACATCTTTGTAAGTAAGGTTTTTGAAACTTTTAAATTCACTGAAAGAATTTTTTGATTATTTTCTAAAAAAAAAAATTACTTTATGCACTTTTATTCATTTTTACTTAATTCAAATCATAGAAATCAAAACTCGATTGCAATTAAACATATTAAAGCACTTAAATTTTACAAATGCAATAATTGGAATAAGAAACTATACACTGCTAAGAAAATAAAAGATATGCTGCAATTTTTTTCTTCCTTTGTCAATAAAGTAAACTTAAAATGAAAATTAGTCACGGAAAAGACAAAGAACATTCTTGAATAAAGTTAACTTTCCTTTTAAATCAACTTCCCATACTCTTCTAAAGATGGGAAACTTCCAATATTACATTTCAATGAATCAAATTCTTATCCGTTAAAAAAATGCAATAACCTTTTATAGTGCTTTTTACCAGAAAAGAAATAATCTTTTTCGATAGTTCATTTAAGTGATCAGTCTTAGATAATTACTTCGGGAAAAGTAATTTTCTTCTCATTGATAGCTATCCGTTATTGTTCAAAATTGTTTTTTTTTTACTCCCTACTTATAAAAGATTTAAAGCTGTTTTACCTGTAAGTGACATTAACTGTAACAACATACTGGTTAATTACCGTACCAGGTGTGTTTGCGACGGCAATTATGAGGGAGCAATTTATCACTATTTTCAAAAATAGATTTGTTGCTTAGTGGAAATTATTTCGTTTATAAATCATTGCCAAAGAATTTTAAGCCTTTTTTTTCTCTTTGAAATATTTTGAAAAAAAAAAAAAGAAAAGGATAAAAAATAAATGCAAGTTCAGAGTTCTCTTAATATAGTTTCTGTGGGATTCTTATATAATAAAAAAATTAATAAAATCAATCCTGAAGAATCGTCTCTTTAGTTTTTAAGGAAAACAAAAATTGAAACATCATTTTTTATGAAAATATTTTCAAGTAGATGTTTTATTTAAAATTTTAAATTGGAACTTTCACTCATGAGGAAACAGCAATTTGCCGTTTTTAAATTAGGATTTTTGAATTAAAGAGCCTGATACAATGATACATGATACATTTAACACTTTTAATTTATTTTATAAATTCATGAATTTTTATATAATATTTTGATTATTTTTCAAATTATTAAAATTATACTGGACAATCTGTTTCAATTTTATATTAAAAAAACACCTCAAGCAAAGCATTTTAAAACACCCATATTTTAAAACTTTCAGAAGTATGCTTCCTTTAAATCTTACTTTGGATTTGCTGGTTTAATTTTTTTCAACTATGAAATCACTTTTGCAGAAAATGTAAGTAATCAAAACACCTAACATAAAATTGACTGAAATACATACAAGTAATTATTTTCCTTTTGAGGAGTTATTAGTCATCATTCATGAAAATGAAAAAATATCAATTATTTGAGAATTCAGCGAAAATACTGAGTGTACATGATATGCTTTAAATTAGGAAACTAATCTAATAAGAGTTACTCTAGAAGATATATAATCAGTATTTTTAATCAACACTTTTCAGATTCCACCGATACAAACCTGATATTTTTGTTTTTATAAAAATAATGTGAAGGTATTTGGTGAATGAAAAGCCTTTTGTTTTATTTTTGACATATTGCCATACATATATGTAGGCGATAATAAGAGCGAGTGTATTTTCAGAATAGCTTAGTTCACTTTAGTAACAAAAATAATGCCAAGATAACAGATACATTCCTGCTGATAATTCTGTAATTTTGTGATGTTCAAAATGACGTGCTTTTTTTAAATATATGTAAATAAATCCTGCATTTTTCCAAAGCGATCTATATTGCATTATTGCATTAGCTATATTTCTTAATTGAAATAAATATTAATTTTTTTCTTAAATACTCTAACATTTCTCGCAATTTTTTCCAGGCTCTTTTTCAGTAAACTGGATTTATGTTCCGAAGTAACATTTAAAAGCTTAACAAAAGGTGTGGGCTAGTCAAGATGTAATTCCTATTTTATCTAAGACTCGATGAATAAAGGAAATGTAAGTGGTAATAAAGTTTACATATGCCATTTATTAATATTTCTTATTTGCACTTCAGAATGGTCTCATGTTTTATTTAAAGGTAAGGTAATATAAAATGAGTCCTTCTATTGAGGTTTATTAATGTAGATGTCAATTTCTACCAATAATCCTGATGAAGATTCTGTATAAAATCCTTAAAACTATATATACTCTTGTATAAATTCAAAATAGAAACAATTTTTAAAATTAATTATATATGGTTAAATCATAAGAAAGTGTACCAGGTCAAATATTGGAAAGAATATAGCACGGTATAGCTCATTTTATTTTTATTTACATGCAAAAAATATCCCTTTAAAATGTAATAAAGATTTAAGCAAATTTTTGTATTCACTAAATTGAACTTAATTGTCTTTGTAATTTTTATGAGCGATAAAACTTCATCAAGTGTTCCCAAATCATCAAAGATATTAATATTAACCGCAAGAGGTTTTTTTTTTGAGACGTTCATATCATCCGTTGAGTGTCCATGCGGTCAATTGAGCAAGATGATTTCATAACAAGAGAAAGATAATGAATTAAGATAAGATGAAAGTGGCAGAAAGTTAATAAGTTCATTGGTTTTAATTAAATATGTATTGTCAACTCGATAATCGATTAATAAACTCAAAGATGTTTTTTTTTCTCCTTTACATAGGTATTCAAGCTTGCATGCATGATATTTTGTCTGTACATTCACGATTCCGTTGTAGAATATACTCCTTTTGATATGAAATGGAACAATTTTATTTTACATTAATGATGCATTCTTTATAGTATCACACGAAAACGATAAATTCATCATACAATTATAAATATGATATTACTTCATATTTTCCATAAATTACTTATGCCTAATTTCAAACTATTTAAAATAAACTAAATGTATTATAGGTTTGATTTTCTTAAAATGGAATATAAATATTGAAGCACTTTTTAATATTTTTCATAAAATTTTATTTAAAAAATGGATTATGAAATCCAGACTACAAAACTCTATTTGAAATTTTCTTTCCTTAGAAATATTGGTTTATATCTTATATGAAATATTTCCCCAATAAATCTGTCGTCTAGATTCAAATTGAAATATTTTACCTTAAAAGTTAATAGCCTTAAAAATATTTTAAATGGAATTGAATTCAAAGAATAAAATTGTTGGTATTAGTTTTCCTTTGAATGACCAAAGCTGTTCCGCAATTGAATTTTATGAACAGTTTTCATTCTCGGATAATGATTTTGAATAAAATAGTATTATTTTTAAATTTGATTTTATCGCATCAATTATTCAAATGAATTTAAAGAAATCATACAAACAAAATAACTACTGCGAAAATCAATATAACCAAGTATGAAAAAAATATACATTTATTTATATTATACTAGCTGATGCCACCCAACTTTGCTGGGATTAAAATATTTTCAAGCACAGCATTTTCAATGTATTAAATATTTTATATAAAATATAATATTAAAAAAACCTTTTCCAAGATATATGTATTAATATTAAACAGAAATTAAAAAAAAGTTTCAGAGTAGTTCAAATTCTTGATATTGTCCAGAAAAGGATTATTTTTATCTTTGCTTATTTCAAAATAATCTGAGTTGTAAAAGTTATAACAATCAGAGTTATTAAAGAAATAATAACAATTGAAAGAAAAGTTGCACAAAACTGATATTGGAATAGTTGAAAAGAAATTTTATTTTATGAAAGTGTAAATTGCACTCGGGCTCATTTCCTTCAAACTTTTTGGAAAAGTGAGAATTAAAATATTGGCTAGTTTCTCATAATCTGTAGAAAATGCAGACGTCCAGCATCTATTTAATGTGCTGGTAAGGATTTTATTTGTTTGCCTACGTTTGAACAACTGACTTATGTCAAGTTTTAAGTATTGTTTACGTCATTACTTTGAAACAAAATATAAACCTGGTGAACATATTTGTATTAAAAGAACATAAGAACATGTTAGTGTAGTTCAGAGTCGCCTTAATTTTTAAAGTTTTATATTTCAAAATTAATTAAAACTGAAAGATATACTGGGCAGAAATTAAATTGATGTCATTCTAATGGTTTAATTTGGAATTTTAAGATGGTATTAAAATACATATTGTAAAATTTCTTGCTTTGAAATTATTACATCAAAGAAATCAAAATTATTGCATCAAAGAATCTATTAACTGACTATTTAATTAAATTTTGTAAGTTGAGAAATTTGAGGAATTTTCTCTCTTGTCTTAAGTGATAAATATGCGAAGTTTTATTGAAATTCGTCCAGTCGTTTAGATCGAAATTTGGAACATATATTCATAGGTGTAATGAAATTTATTTATATTAATATTATGCTGACAGTTGAAATACGAAGGAATCTTTTACAAAAAAAAGTAATATTTTTTTAAGTAAATTTCCTTATCACTAACATAAAATAATTTTTAATGCATTTAATATATTAACTAATTTTCTATAAAACAATTTAAATAAATTCTTATCGCTAGAAAGAAAAGTTAAATATGTTTGTTTCCCTTCATTACCCAAAGAACTTATTGTAATTATAGAAATATATCAGTATTGTCATGTTTCAGTTGCAAAACCTATTCCCAAAAAAATTAAAATAAGTTGATATGTCAAAGAATTTTTCACCGATTGAAAACTGGAAATGTTTGGTATTATGTGTCGAAATAAATAATATTAAAAATATGTATATAAAAAAGTGTGTTATGTTGTTAATCTGGAAGGTGCATGAAAAAATAAAAAAGCATATTGCAGTCCTTTCACTTTCCAAAATTAAATATGAATATTAATTCAAAATTAAACATGATTTTAAATTAAATATTAATGAATTAAATAATACAAGAAAACATTTTACCTTAAGGACTAAATCATTGTTATATTAATGTCATAGTATATACATTTTATAAAAATTATTCTGGAATTCAATATTTCTTTTACAAAGATGTTATTATTTTAAAAATACATATATTATTTACTTTTTCATTCATGTAGCTTAACAAAACGATAAGATTTAAATCAGATTCGTCATACTATAGATTGATTTTCAAATTGCTTATGATATTTTTCCCCCTTAAAGCATAAAAGTTGTGCATAATTATGAGTTTAATCAATTATGAAATTTGATGAACTACAGTTAAAAGTAACCACGTTCCTTAATTAATTACTTTTCATTAAGTAATTAATTAATAAAAGAGTCTAAGAGGCTACGTTTTAAGAGGCGAAGACTAAGTTTTCCAAAAACTTAATAAACAAAGGAATGGATAAAACACAATTACAAGCATTACATTACAAGCAAATGAATTAACAAGCATCCTTTTCTTTAAAGGAACCCTGTTATATCTGCATAATTTTTTATTAAATTCGTATCTAGTTTTATAAAATATCATATTTTTATAAGATATCGAGTTGTTTAGAGAAAACATAAAAATGTGAAGTTATTATAGATGTTTTGGAAATCTGAAAGTTATTTTGTTATCACAGCCAAATTACTACAAATATTGTATTATGGAATTTCACATGCAATGATTACTAAACTGTAATTCGTTTAATCTAATTTTTTTTAAAAAAACAGTATTTGTGGTGTTCATAATTTAATTACTCTGGAGAATCAGATTTTCTTACTAATATAATACTACATTAAAACCTTAAACACTACACGTCCTAAAATGATTAATTAAATTATAATAATTAAGAAAGAAAATTAAAGGATTTTTTTCTTCAAAATTCATTACCGCATGTTGCCACTCATATTAAACCAAAATATAACTCAATAAGAGCATTAACTGATAAAATTATTCTTAAAGTACTGAAATTATGTATAGCAATCGTGAGGAAACAAATGTTAATTGCTTTAAAATAATGATAAATTGTTTACAAAATATAATCTGTAAAATCATCAAATTATTCAACTAAAATGAAATAAAGTTTGAGGTAAATATATTTTGTATGTACATATGTGCTAATTAGATTTCTTTATTTTCATTCGGAATAAAGAAATATTTTGATAAAAGAAAATCGTACAAGAAAAATATATAATGCTGTTACAGTGCCTAAACATGCATATCCTTTAAATACTCCATGCGAAAAAAAAATCTTGCTATTATTGCTAAGTATACAATTTTTTATCATCATAAAGTGAAGTAATTTATGTTTGGCCCCTTCATGCCTTCAATAATAACAACAAAAAAAATGTTCCCTAGAATTTCTGTGTACACGCCATAGATTCGTGGAAGGCTGGCAAATGGTTTCCGGCAGCGAAAGAGGGGTGGGCGGTCGTACACACAGTGACGCTACGTGCACATTACACTCACTCTGAAATATTCATCAACGCTTTCCCGTATTTTCACCTAAAATGCAGGCTTTAAAAATGTACCACTACTTACTGGCTACCGTTGGTCTGCTATTAAGTGAATTAATGATCAAGGGCAACCACCGCATACTAATACCTGCAAAAGCGAATTGTGTTATTTTGCTCATAGCACTGAGTATGTATTTTCTTATCGAATTCAAAAAAAATTAATTTCCTTAAATTAAGTAATTGCTGTAATGTTTATTGCTTTTAATGGTCTTAAATTTAATACATTTTGACTTGTTGAAGTAAGTTTTTTTTTTTTTTTTTTTATGGACATTTGGAATATTTCAAGCACGATTTCTTTTTTAATAATAAAAATCTGTTAGAAAAAGTTAGTTGATATATAATAGATCTTTCAGGTTAAGCTGATTAATCATTTTTTTTCTGACACTTGCACTTGCTGCAGGAAATTTAGTATGTGGGGTAAAAAAAGTTATTATTTTTTTTATCAAATTCCTTTTGATTTCAATTAAGTGCATCATAGTTATTATTGAAGTTCACTTTCAATTCTCTTTTTATGTTAGCTCTGAAAAGGTTATTCCTGTTTTACCTTTAGCCCTAAATAATATATTACTTATTTTTTATGAAAAAAAGGATGAAGATTTTTCAAACTCTAATAAAAATTGTTTTACTCCTTTTTTTTTAGATTTTTTTTTCAAATCATATTACAAAGTCTATGTATAAATTTGTAAATGTATAAATTTGTTGTAAATGGTATTTGTCTTTCAAAGTTATTTATCACTTTTTCCAAAAATTCATTAAAATAGCATAATGGCAGGGGGCTGAAGATTCATTTTTTTTACGGCCATTAGATAAAGTTCAATTTATTCTTACATGATTTTTTTTAAATGTAATAAAGCCTATTTTATGAAAGGGTAACATATATTTATGTTTTTCTTTTCAAGTATATCTTGCAAGTATTATTTAAAACACTATTGTTCCCTTATGTGATATGTAAACAAAAGGATAAATGTTTTTAATAACAAAGATAAAGGGTAGAGTACAAGAAAAAAAATGAATCTAAAACTTTAATAGTAAAGATTGAGTATTTTTATGTAATAAAAAATATTTTTAAATTCATGATTTATTTCCATGTTTGAGAAATAAAATCATTTTTAAATATTTACTTTTTTTTACTATTCAAGGCAATATAAATAAAAAAAATGAGAAATTATTTCAATATTTAATATATACAAGGCGATCAAAATTAAAACACCCCCTACTCTGAGCTCTCTATACAGCGAACTACTCAGGGGTGTAAAGCCTCCAAAATTGTTGAAAATGCTATTGAAGACACGGGGAAACGAATTACGCGAAAAAAAAAATCGACTGCAGAAACACTGATAGGTGGCGCTGTACAGCAAAATTTATGCTAAAGAGACTCAAGATATTCATTTGTAACATATCTTATTCGAAAAAACATTCAATCACAAAGACCTTATCGATGCAAGGCAAACTGCTCAATATGGTCCCCTTCTTCCAGATGTAAAATCTGCATTATGTGGACAGCTTGCACAAGTGAGAATCATAATTGGTCGATTGAGATGCTTCTCACATGCAGAGTGATATTGTCTTCCAAATCTAGAAAGGTTACTAGACGTCCTCGATAAATAATATTTTTTAAGCATTTCCAAAGCCAAAAATCACAGTGATTAAGATGTGTAGAACGAGATGGTTAGATTGCTGGAAACGCGCGTCTATCATTAGTAAAATTTTGCCACAGAAACTGCTGCACAAATGTGTGGAGACGCTTCATCTTGTATTTGGGGTATAGCAAAATTTTCAAGCACGTTTTGGTACTTCCTGCTTTTTGCGTGAATTCTCGACAAAAATCTCGAAGTGCAACTGTAGCATTCCCTTTGTTTTCATAAAGTAACTTCACAAGCAAAGCGCGAAGCCATCATTGGTAAGAAAAACATTTTCCTGCTTTATCCCTTTTATGTCTAGAACAGTAATATCATACCAAGAATTTATGCACTTTTTTTTTCTTACAGTGCGAAATTGCAGCTACAATGACAGCTTCAGTTTCTTCATTTTTTATCTTCTTTTTTTTTCATATGACCAATAGAAATTAGAAGGGGAACATTCCATACTGAATGGATTTTTTTTGTTTGTAATTATTTGTGTCAGCATATTTTTTTGTTGTACAGCACCATCTACGGGTGTTTCTGGAACAAATTTTTGTTATTTAACCCGTTTCTCCATGTCTTGAATAGTATGTGTAACAGTTTCGAAGCCTTTACACTAAGTAGTTCACGGTATAGAGACCTCAGATTAGAAGTGTTTTAATTTTGATCAACTTGTATTATTAGCCCTGAGAAAACTACCTATATAATGTTAATATTACATTTTTATTTGTCTTAAATTGTTAAAATCTAGTAAGAACGTTGATTATTAGGGTCTTCCGTCGGAATTAGAGGAGACAGTTTGCCATATCTCTAAATGGTTTGGCAATAACTGATTTAACTAAATTTCTTTGTTTCATGCAAGTTTTAAACGTTATATATCACCAATTTCAGCCATTATTGGCTTTCCAATTCTATATTTTTTGTATAATCTAGATCATCTGATGATATTTTCGGTCATACAATTTTATATTTTGCTCTTTGCCTTTGCTTGAATATTTTAACGAATAATTTTAAATTTCCACCTCATTCAAGTTTATTTTATTATTGCACTAGTCTCCTTTGTCAACCAATTGCTATGACGGAATTGTGGCTTTCTTAAAATTCAAATCATATATTTTTTTGTAAATTGGTATTAATAGCTTCCTCAGCAAAATATTTTACTATATAAATTTCTGATAGGCAAAAAAGTAGAACTATTTTTGCAATCATATACCGTTCTGTTTATTATTATGCTAGTCATTTTTAGTGAAATTTTTTGTTATTTTTTTATATATATAATTGTATCCCAAGGAAGAGCAGAAGTGTTTAGCATGGCTAATCTTTAATATGTTGTTGCCACTTTTTTCATTCTGATGAAAAATTTTATTTATCAAAATTTTAAAAAGTTCCTTCAGAAGTATGTCTTATATAACAATCCATTCTTGGAGAAAAGCGAACCTTCAAGCCATTAATATTATGAAAAAAAGTTGGAATTAAAGATTTGTAGTATTAATAAAAATGATTCGAATTTCACTTCAATGCTGAAATATTTTGTTGTATTATCGAACTTAAAATATTTTAGCTATTTAAAAAATTTAGATATTATAAGACAAAAACTGTTATTATTTAAAGAATAACTATATTATGAAATTAAATTTTATGCAGTGTTATTTTCAGAAATTATCGCAGAAAAACGCAAAAATTTTCACAATTTTTATTAAAGAAAATTTTGATTTAATATCTCAAAAGTATTGCTCTGGTGCCCATATTTTGCCTTACAAAATATATACATGTTGCAATCCGCAGATCTAGGTTAATTGATCTGGCTTGTAAAATACCAAATCATACGCACACACAGAGGAAAACATATTCATTGTTATTATTCGTAGAGATAGAAATGGAGACTGATGGTTAAAAAGTAATAAATCGTAAAAGAAAAACCAACTTTATTAATTTTTTTGTTGAAATTCCGACGTTGAAATACCACATAATGAATGCAATATTTATAGGTAAATTTCAAAATTTTAAATCCTGAAAAATAAATAACAAATTCCTGCTCTAAAATAATGATAAAAATTTCAAACAGAATTGGATATTATGAATCAATGATTTTTTTTTCATTACTTCTGGAATGAAATTTGAAAATATAAAATTTCTCATTTGTTCATACTTTTCTTTCTAAATTTGATTCCTTTTATAGGCAGAAGAATCAGGAGATATTTAATTTCATTTAAACAAATTTTTGAGATGAAGACTTACTGTCTCAACTTTTGAATGAAATTAGAATATTGCTTGAAATTTTTTGAATTTTAATAAATTATATTCTAATTATATGCCATATTACTAATTTAGTTGCTTGTAACAAACACAACTTTAGTTGAAAGTAACTCATTAATTTTTTTGCGGCGATATTCAGATATAACTAATCTTGAGAAAGTTTCTGAATTTTTCACAGATATTTACCCTCACATTGCCAAATGATATGAATTTGAAACAAGTATATATTAGAAAAATTAATTTTGTACGGAAAAATTAATGAATTTATTGCAGTAATCTCGATAAAATTAAATATATTTTTAAAATTTAATTTAATTATATAATTTAATATTTTTTAATTTTTAATTTAAAAATTTCCATTAGTTTACAGATAGATTAAATATGCAAAAAGAAAAAATAATTTTAATCAAATGGGTATCAAAAGGCGATTTAGGAAAATTAATTTACTGTGGAGAAACATGTAGAATAATTACTCTTTTTAAAATTATCTTTAAGATTAATTTCGTAAATATATATGAACATATTTTCTTCGCATTATGAACATTAGATTCTTTTAAATGTTAAATTTGATTCAAACTGATGTTTCCAAATTATCTTATTGCGATAAATAAACACAAGCATTACGTTACAGAAAAGAATTTTATTTACAAAGGATTTAAAGAATTCAATTCAATTATGTGATTATCCTTTTCCTTTGAAAAAGAGTTGGTAAATTATTATTATTTCTTTTTTGAGAAACTAGAATTTGAAAATGTGAATAATGTTTTAAAAAAATACTGTAAGTAAATTTCTGTTTCTAAGAATTACATTTATTAGTAATCAAATAAACCATTTTAGAAAATTAATTTTTATCGTTCTTTTTAAATTTATCAATTACTTGTAATATATCAATTGCTTTATTTCAATCGTCATTTCTAAGATTTTAATGAGTATATAT
>JAPMOR010092500.1:0-10883 GCA_026543865.1 Argiope aurantia
AGATAAGATTCAACTGCCCAGTGATTTATCTCAATCAAGCCTACTAGGAATACCTAAAGAGAATGAAAGATTATCTAATATTATTAATAGGTTGAAACAGCGGCTTTAAGCTAGAGATCTCAATAGTTAGAAACAGTCCTTGATCCTCCTAATAAATGCTCTTCTTAGTCAAAAAATAAGAACAACCTTGATTCTGGTCAACCTTGACTTTGCTGAAAATACTGGATACGATTCAATTACACAGTAATTTATCTCAATCAAGTAACACACATGAACATCTGACAACATTACAAAATGTGTTTAAAAGTGTTCATCTAACTGTGAACATAGAAATAATATATATTTCAGAACATTGACTATAACGCTAATGCTTACAATGCTGTTATATTACAACATTTGATTCAAAACGAGTGCTATGAATGAAATATCTAAAAAATGTGCGTTGGGCCAAAGAAAAATGTCGTGCTTTATTTGTTACTAATTATTTCAATAAACCTGATGGATGAAAAATTTGCAAAAATTAATGCCCAAGAAATGGAAAGAAAAAAAAAATATCTTGTTTTGTAACGTTCTTTGTTAAGTAATCATTAAATGATTTGTACCTTGATAATTAAAATGTTTCATGTTTTATTTCACCCGAGTCCTTAATTTTGTATGATTTACAATTAAAGAGCATGTGATGTAATATATCCATCCCCTGTATATATAAATTTTATTTTGCTAAATTTTAGATAATAAATTCTTCTTCTCGGTAAGTAAATATAAAAACTTTCTTTTAATATGTTATTATTTCGAATAATGTTAAATTGTTGTTTTCTTTCCACGCTATCAAACCATATTCCACAATAACTAGCAGATGAGTGCTATCAGCGCGTATCTTGAATATACGTACAGGGAAAACACAAGGATTTTTTTTCCCCAGATTTGAGTGGAAACCCTTTTGTGGCTATGTAAAAGGTATTATTAATTATTTCAATAGTTTCTATTCAAAGTGTTATTATTGAAGATTTTATTTATTGAAAATTATGCATGATTGCACTCATTCATTAGGAACATTCGAACAATCACCTTCAGAGAGAGTATCAAATTAATTTAATATGTCCAAACAATTTTGTTTTTTATTGTAAATATAATCCTATAAGTCTCCAATAGTTTGTGGTGAAGAGTTTCAGTTGTGGAGTTTGAAACGACTTAATAAATTCCGTGTATTATTTGGAAGATGGAAATGTGTATGTAGGGATAATTTTTTTTAAAAAAAATTAATTGTTTGAAGCTATTTTCTTTTTTCACCATTTCTTCCGAAATTATTAAAGCTGAAAAATTGATTTTTGCTTCATCTTAAAATTTAAAACATATTTTTAAGGATACTAATTTTACTGTGCCTAATTTTTGCTTTTAATTTTAATTACTTAAAAATATTTAATGTCTTTTATGGCACTATATTTTATTGTTAGTGCAAAACCATAATTTTTTTTTCATCCAGTTGCAAATATTTCATCCTGGCTTTCTTTTTCGTTGTTGATGATATAGATCTGGATTATTGTCTCACATTTATTAGGTTTCAGAAAAAGGCATGCTTCCAACTAATTTTTTGAAATTTTTTTGTATTTATAATTAGGTTTAATCTCAAAAATCAAGCAATGGTGAAACATTTTAAAGATTGATCATTTTTAAATTCTTTCTAGTGAAATAATTAATATATACACACAGAAAATTAGGGAAAGGCTTCCTAGGAAGAACTTCTAAAATAATTTAACTTCTAAAAGATTTTTTTTCTTTTTTTTGTATTCCAATTGACTCTTTATGACTTCTAAAATCGTAAGAGTTACATGTATATGAAAATTTGAAATTTAAAAATATTTTGCTCGAAATGCTATAGAGACAAATTTATATAAATTACTTAAATGAAACTTTTAATAAGCTAACCCAATAGATAAATAAAGGTATTTTTATTCGTTTAAATATTATTAAGTTGAAATTAATTTTAATAATCTTAAATCATTTTTAATAACAATTTTCCTTATAAAATATTTAACCTTCTAACCAACAAATGTAACATCAAAAATAATATTTAATGCAATAATGATGAGGTTTACAAGTAGAATCATTATTCGAGTAGTGATTGAAACTATCACACGTTCCCAGGTATTTTTAGTATTTTCATTCATATAACTTGATTTTTTTTCCCTTCCGGTTATATAATCGATGAAAACACACAGAAAATCATAGAAATGCATAGCACGATGTATAAAACAGTGTAAGACTTATAAAATCGTAGTAGCTATATATCTATCAAACTTTAAAAATATTCAGCTGAGGATGCTATAGAGATAAAATTAAACAGAATACTTAATTGAAATTTTTTGCAAATCAATAATTTCGACAAAGAATTGGTCGCCAAAGGAGGCTATCAAAAGCAAAAATTTTTTAAAAGTCATCATCAAAATCATCTAAATACAAATAAAGATATTTGTTCTTTTTGAATTATTTTTAAATTGTAATTAATTTAATAATTTTAAACCAGTTTTAATAACAATTTTCTTTAAAAAAATATTTAACTATTTATCAATTAAAGATAGCAGTTTATGTTTATAATGTTAATTATAAAGTTTAATTAATTAATGTTATAATGTTAATTATAATGTTTAAAGTGATAAGATTTACCAGCCCAATCATTATCTAAATTGTGATTAAAACTAAAAGTTTTTTTAAATGTTCCCAGATTGCTTTATTTTTACTTTTATTATTATTGCAACTTGATTTTAGATTTCTTTATTGCATTTTTTTTTCATTTAGCTGCCGACCATTTTTTTTCATAATTATTTAATTTACCGTAATGCAATCGAGTTAAAAATAATTCTGTAACTGATAGACATTTTTTTAAAAATAATACTGCTTGTTCAAATTATGTATTAGATTCTGACTGATGCATCATTACCTTTATTATAACCATAGTCAGTAGAGGTGCTTAATGAAGAACTTCCAAAAACTCGGCGCCTTTAGATATTATTTATTAACAATAAAAACAAAGTTTAACGCTCATGGTAAATTCCATTACTGTTGGGGTCCGTGCCTGCCACGCAAGTCCCCGTTCTCGGGAGTAATTGTTGACAAACAAAAAGTAAACAAGAGGCGGGACCGCCATCTGTGCACAATCCGCAACATTCCTCACCTGAACTTACATAAGTTCTCTTTCATATTACAAGTATAATCAAATATTGAGAAAAATACAAAATACATGAATCATAACATTACAACAATGTAAAATATTCTTCCGATTAATGAAAAATTAAATGAATTAAATTTCAATGCGCATAGCCAAACAATTCCATTATTAATTGAACATATATATTTAAGGATTTATCTCTTAATTGCAAACAAGTTGAACAGAGCTTTTAATGTTTCCTTTGGGAGTTGGTTGTATGACTTTTGCGTACCAGTCATAAAATTGTCAATCAATAGTCTCGTTTACAATGCGCTTGTGTCACTGATAAGGGCCAGTTCTAGAAGAGGTTACAACATTTTAAACGCTATCCAAAAGTGCCATATTTGGCAAGAGTTAGCATGATGTTTGACACAATTTCGAATACTTAACGATATGTTCATTAAAACAGTTTCATGCGTTTTAATACTATATGAATAATTTCCACTTTGCTTTTTATGAAAGATGAATGGCTTTTCAATGTATTTATTCAAAAATGTATGACAAAAATCATTGAGGAATGATATTTCTTCTCAAATAAATAGTACATCCACTTCAAAATAATAATCATTTCTTCTAGATTTTAAATATAAATGCAATACTTTACATAAATATAACGTTTTGCGTTAAACGAAAGAGTTTGCATTTCATTGGTTTTTGCTTCATTTCTTCTTGATACGTTTATTTAATACAATAAGCTCGAACATTAAAATATATGTTGTTTAAATATAGGCACTTAAAAAAAGTTGTTTCTTAAATTTAAAGTGCAATTAAATGAGATTATTGGTATTGGAATGATTTGTAAGGAGGGAAAAGTTGTAAAAGCAATTCTTGAAATGTCGTAAGTAGTAAGAAAAGCTTCCAACTACGGATGTTAAGTTTCCATGCTATATCAGTTTTTAAAAATCAGGTAGAATGCTATTACAAATTTAAACTTTTATGTTTATCATCGTAGATTTAACTTAAATGTTGTTGCATTTTTTTAAAATCTGTACTCCGATAAAGATAAATTATTTGTTCATTATATGACTTTGCATTTTATATATGAAATATTGTAAGTATACGGTGCATAAAATACAGTGCATAGCTTACTAAATCAGAAGTATATTAATATTTTGCTAACTGGTCATTTGTATCTGCGAAAATTTGTAGGAGATATTAACTGAATTCAAATTTAATTTTCTTCTAGTTGCACTATTTATTAAACCATAATCCAAATCTACTATTGAAAAATGAAACAGAATTAAGAAAAATGATTTTTACATTAATATATGTAGAGTATGTTCTTCCGAAACTTTAATTTTATTAAAGATCGTTCTTATATGTAAAATAAGTCATTAAAAATAGTTTTGAAGGTCTGGTAATACACTCTTCAACAATATACATCTACACCTTTATTGAAATGTTTACTGATTAGCTATGCGCTATTTTTTCATATTTTAAACAATGCAATTATTTCTAATTTCAGAAGAATTCATGGCCGTTTTAAACCTTCCAGGGGCCCTGAGATAATGCAAATCTCAAAGCGCCTTTTACCTTCCAAATTTTTATTGATATTAATTTCATTTTTATTCAGCAATTTTAAGTAGAAAAATTAAGTAGTAAATACGCAAACACACACACACAAAGGAGGAGGGGGGAGAATGCGAAAAAAATGACTTTTAACACAGAAGCATACACTTTAAATTTCACAGATATTTCCAAACTTTTCGTTTAAAATTATTCAAAATTAAAGTGTGGAATATTCAGATTTTAATCTAAAAGTTTTAATTAAAAAAATAAGATTTTCGTCCAAGAATAAAAGTGAATGTATATATATGCGACTATCATTCTATTTAAAATACAGATACTAAAATACAGATACAGATACTAAATTTTACACATGTATATTTGGGAGAAAGAAATATGCAATTCAGTGCATTTAAAAATATTAATACAAAAAATAATGTTATCTCTAACGTAAATTATCTTAAAATTTTAAAAAATGCATTAATTTTATTGGTTTATCAGTCTTTGCGTATTTTTATTCTGTAAAAAGAATACAGATCTTAGATAGCATGTATGTTTTATAGTGAAGATTTTCCGTTTATATTTACGTATGAAAAGATAAAGTTTTCATATAAACGAGAATACTAGATTTTTAAATATAAGATAATATGTATTTTTATAACTATATCAGGCTTGTTAAGTTATTTATTTCATGTGTATATGAATTATTTATTTGATTACCAGAAATTCAAAAGCTTTGAACAGATTTAATTTCAAATAGTAGGAAATTTATCAACTGTTCAATTCTCTTATTGACTTGTGTGCTATTAATTAGCTGAAATGCATATTTAAACGATCCACTTATCATAAAACAATTGTTTGTGATGGTAATAGTTAAGTTCAGGTGTAATTTTTTAGAGTGGAATTTTTATTTCAGGTTTTCTTTTAAAATTTATTGATTTTAATTTGATAACTATATTTAGCACACTTTGACTGTGAATGAATAATGCAGAGAATTGATATGATTTGCAAGTGAAAACTATTTTTTACTGTAAATTTTTAGAAAGTTATCAAGGAAAAAAGTCAACATTTTTCTTAATTTTTGATTAATTAAAATTCTAATTAAAAATTCAAAAAATCACTTTCCTATCCTCCAAAGTATATATTTGTCAAATTTGATAGGCAGACGACCTAGTGTGTACAGTGCCAGAATATACACATAGATACAAAAGTTTTTTCATTGTGTTTAAGCATCAAAATTTAGTTAAAATGCCAATACATTTTCTCGCCAAATACTCTTTCCAACAGATAACATATGCTTTAGCAAACCTAGACTAATCATTCCCTACCCCCTTTTTTTCAAAGAGTTACGCATGATTTATTGGCCTTTTATGACTCGTATGCAAATGTACGTGTATGCATCAGTCCCACTACCCATTACACACAAAGGGTTTCCAGATTTTTGCCGATCCTTTCACCCAATGGATAACAATTTCCGAGTCACTTCATAAATAGACTCTTTCAGTTCAAGATGGAAAGGTGCCCTGTATGTGAGCCGTTTATTTTGAAAATGGGGCAAGTCCATTTTTTGTTATTACGAGATATTTAAAGGTTTGCGTTTCAATAAATTTAAAAATATTGGTAAATATTAATAGATATATTTTTTTGTATTTTGTGGTACCAGATAATGTAGGCTTATAATCCAATAGTGTTTACAGTGTTGACTAAAAAAATAAGAGTTCCAGTATAACTAAATGAACTTGCCTCACCTTCAAAATTAAAGAATTATTGCAATCATTCATTTAATTGGGAAATAATATTTCAGTTGCGCCAGTCTTCTTTTTAAGAATAAAAACAAAATACTATTCAAATTTTTATAAATATTTATTCATTTGATAAAAAGGGAAACAAAAACAAGAACATTCTAGTAAAAGATATAACATAACAACAAACAATTCAGTTTTATTAAGAATTTTAATGAAATTATATATTTCAGTTTACTTGAATTTTATTCGAGATTTAACATTTTAAAAAATTCATGATGAACGGGAGGTATATATGGTAATAAATCCATCATATCCTTGTATTTTTCAGATGTAATAAAACTCCTTTTATTCTTACATAAAAGATAATTTTATATTTCTGAAATTACTTGGAATTATTTACCTTCCTCGTTGTGTTGACAAATCGATAATTTTAAATTCAGCATCACGTTCTATCGAAGTTTTGTTGAGCATTTCGTATGGTGCATCCCTTGTAAATCTGATCCAGCATATAGTTAATCAATTGACGGTTTCTCCATCAGTAATTTCTTTCTTTTTAAATCCGTTTTTTCCGGAGGTTGGGTTCAAAATAAATTTCCATGTTTCATTTCATGTACTAAAAATTTATTATTTTTTCGACAATTTTGTATTATTTTATAGTAATCCTGGGTAATATGCAAGGAACTGGTTTCTGTATTGAATAGTTACTGGATAGTTCCACTTCAAAATCACGATCGTTCGGTAGAAATGAATGCCCTGATAAAAAAAATTGTGATCAATGATATTTATTTCGTTGTCACTGAACTGAATAATCGCTGATGGAAGTAAACATATTATTATTGACGCACAAAATTAAGATATGCTTTTTATTATTTATGAAATTCTGTACAACCTCCGATTTTCAATATCAAAAATGGATAAATAGAAACACCTTAGATTTCAGACATGAAGTCAAACGGCCACATTTCCTTCACCATAGAGCAACCGGAGCTAAATTTTGCCGTAATATATTCGGTCAAATATAATTTCAATCTAAGATGGACTTGCACCACTTTCAAAATAAACAGATTTTCAATAGTGTTAAGAGCTAAAACTTCTTTCTCCAAAATACTAGAATCTAAATATTTTTTTACTGTAAATTTTTTACTCATAAAAAGATCGTAAGTTTTATCTATAACTGCCATTATCTCGATTTTTTTCAAAAATAGACTCGTCCTACTTTCAAAATAAATGGCTCAAGTATTCCGCTAAGCGAGCATCGATGAGTGCTGCCATCAGTTCCAATCTCACAAGAGTTAAGGTTTTCAATGGAGCAACCTCACTTTTAGAAATAATAAAGCTCACCTTAACCCTTCTTTCTTTGGTGATGTATCGGAAATACGCCACAGCCAGATTTGTTTTAGGACTAGAGTCACAGAAGATGTGAAATAAAATGTTATTCGTTTTTAATTTCGTGAACAGTTTACGTTCAATCCGGAAGTTCTCTATAACAGAGAGTTCAGAGCACCAAGTGTTCCATTTTTCTTACAAAGCCTGTTGTAGCTGTTCATCCCATTCGAGGCGCCTTTTCCATAATTCTTGAATGAGAATTTTAACTGTGATTACAAAAGGGCTGATTTGTCCACAAGGATCGAAAATTTAAGATATTACTCTCAGCACATGTCTTTTAGAAATTCCGTTGGTGATTTCAAATTCTAAATTATTTTCGAAGGTTTTAATCAATTGATCATCCCTCTCAGAAAGGCCTCGTATTTCGCTCGGAAATTCCTCTATTTCAAAAAATTTATTCAGCTCAAACAAAATAGAAGAAGAATCCATTACCAAACAAACATTCTTACAACTTTCACTCGCATCGTTCCTCTTACCGACACCCCTATCAGCCACCCGAAGATTCAATTTATGACCCAGGTGTTCTGACTGACCCTTTCCCGTTTGTCATAAACAACTTCCCAAAAGGAGTCACTGCCTACTAGAATTTCCACCGGTATCTCTTTGTCAAATGAGTCGGCAAGTTGTAAATTTTTTGCCTTCTACTCGTTCAAAATAAAGTTTTCTGGAATATTTAAATACAAATTGGAAATTATTTCAATTACAACAGTTTCAAGCATATAGAATTTTGATCGATCATGCCTATTCTCAAACTTCAAGCGTATAATCTGATATCTTTCTTTATGAGCCGTAGTTTGACCAAAAGAATATATAGCAAGCTCTTCGTATCTTATTGGTTTGAGATTTAATGCTTTAGCTAATTTAGCCAGGATAAAACTTTTATGAGAAGTGCTATCCAAAATGGCACTTGTTAATACCGATCTTTTATTCGAACTAGCAAGGACAGAAAAAGTTTGTAAAAAAGCTTGACTTTTCGCACTAACATTACTATGCGTTTTCAACATTTTCAACAACGTTTCATTTAATATCGAAGGTGAATTATAAGAATTATTTCCGATTTCAGTTTGCTTTCAAGCCACGTTTCTCATAGAGTTTATAGGATTATCATTTTCCCTACGCACTGATTCATGGTGAAATTTAGATGAACATTTTTTATAAATGATACCTGATTTACAGAATCTGCTCATATGGTTTTACTTAGAACAATTCCAAAATCTATCCTCTGTCTTAAGTTTATTTATTTTTTCTTCGATATTCAAAAATTTACAACTTTTTGAATCATGACCGTTTATGCAATAGTAAATTATACAAACATATTTTACCTGGGTATGCAATGCAGCAGCGGACGAAACATTTTTTGGCCTTAAATAATTTCTTTGATGCTTGTTACAATTTGGAGAAAAGGTGCGTTGAGTTTCAGAACTTTTAGGGTTACTTATAATAGACTCACAAATTTCCCACTATTCAACCTCGTTTCTTAAGAAATCCATAATTTCCGAAACCTCGCAATTACTATCCTTACTGCGCTTCCGATGAAAATCCAAAACCAAATCTTAAGGTAATAATTTTAATAACAAAGGATTCAAGAAATGACCATAGGATTCTTCCGTAACATCTAGAGATTTTAAATTTCTTATATTTATTTCAATATCGTCGCACAATCTACGCATGCCTTTAGCATGGGATGAATTTCTAACGGGCTCTAAATTTGAGAATTTAGACAAAAAGGAATTTATGATAAAATCTTTACGTCCATAACGTTGTTTTGAAAGCTGAATGCAAGAATCATAATTTTTTACATTTAACTCGAACCCAGCAACTACATTATACGCGGGGGGGGGGGAGAAAGCAACGATTTTAAATAGTAATTTAGTAATTCTATTTTAGTAAGTGAGTCATTAAATCCTATTGCGCTATTATAGCATTTAAGGAATTCCATGAAATTTGAATTACCAGAAAAAGGAAGAATTTCCAATTTAGACAATTTCAAAGCCTATATTGCATATATTGAGCCACTGGATTTGTTTAACCTCGAATCTGATTCCTGGACAGTAGTATTTTCGATAACCTGCTTCAGGTGACACTTTAATTTGATTTTAGCTGTTAATATCTTAACCTCATACTCTTCAGAGCCTTTTAATTCGGATTTAAATTTTTCCGGATCAGTAATAAGGTCTTATACTTCTTGATTATGTTATTTCAAAATTTCTTCCTTATTTTCTTAGAGTTCAAGCAGTTCTGCCAAAGCAGTTAAATTATTTTTTTCTTTTTCTTCCTCTAGAGCTATATGTGCTCTTTTTAGCAGCTTTGTGACGCTGCTGCGAACACAGTTTCACTTCTCAATCATTTTTGTTAATTTATCTATGCTAAAATATCCAAAGGTCTTACCCGTAACCAATCCTGATTAATTTCCCGGCCGATTCACCGTATTGCAACTGTGGCCAGTGGAGGTGCTTAATGAAGGACTTCCAAAATCTCGGTGCCTTTAGATATTATTTATTAACAATAACAACAAAGTTTAACCCTAATGGTAAATTCCATTACCATTGGGGTCCATGCCTGCTACGCAAGTCTCCGTTCTCGGGACTGGCTGTTTTCTAACAAAAAACTAGCGTCTCAATCGCAACGTTTATTCCTGTGAGGCAAATCCATCATAAACCGGACTTTTCACAGGTTTGAGTGAGTTTCACATTTGAGTGAGAGGGGCACCAGGAATAAGCGTTGTCTTTTAAATGTTGAGTTGTAGCTCAACACTTTTTCCGGTTCTGTTGAATCGTTTTTCGATGAGCATGAGAGAAAACGTTGTCATTGAGATGTTGTCATTTTAGATTAAACTTTAATAAGTTCACATCATAATTAGGTAGTTTAAAATGATGAAAATAAAATTTATCAATTGTCAGCTTTATATAATTATAAAATGTAAATAAATGTGTTCATGGTAATTTCTTTCAGATTGCTGTTTAGTTTCACAGAATCATATATGCAGTGTTTGAGAATAAAGTAATGCTGTCTTCTTCCTCTTGTGAATAATTGCAATATTT
>JAPMOR010092510.1:0-14359 GCA_026543865.1 Argiope aurantia
AAGTGATTTTTTCCACCCCTAATTTCTCTTTTTTTTTTTTTTTTTTTCAAATTGCAATTGTTCTGGTCTTTTCAACTATTTTGGAATGTAAAAAACATTAAAATAGCTGCAGGACATACCTGATTCCCGCATATTTTCCAAAATTTTAAGGTCAAGCGTTTGTTTAATAGGTTCCTGAAAATGGCGGTAGTCAATCAATTGCTTGCAATATCAGATGCGTATCGTTGGCAGCCTAAAATATTCATCACGATTGTGGTATCTTCCGAAGTAAATACCAGCTTAATTTATATTAAATGATATATACTATCTATATTGTGTGACAATTAATGAATTGGAAATAAATTATATTCCACTTTAAAACATGTCTTCATTATGCGTAAAATATCCTTTTTATAATCCTGATCATTTTTTTCAATCACTATATTGATCTTTCAGGACAAGTAATTGTTTTGACCTGAAGTATTACATAAAGAACTCTGTTTTGATATAAATAAGATTTTAAAATAAGAATTTAATGACAGAAATATCAAGTTTAAAATATTATCAATCTATATTTTAGACTAGTAAACCACAATTTAAACTAACCTAAATTAAAATATATCTGTGCCTATTCTTCAGAGCAGAAAATGAATCGAAAAATGTTTTATGTTTTGAAATTTTAAAATAATTAGATTTTTATGTTTTTAAATTTCTAGATAATCAGATAAAAAATATTTAAAAATTTGTACAGATAATTTTATTTTACATGAAGAAAATTATATAGAGAATGATACTAATTTGATTGCAGAATTGTTTTTATTATCTCTGGCATTATTTCTCGAGATTTACTTTTAATCACAATTTAAAAATATAATACAAATAAATATGCATATATTCTTTTTCATTTGACAGAAAATGGATGCACATGTAAATTATTAAATATAACTTAAAATATGTAAAATTATTTTCCTTAGACACAAGTAATAACAAAATAAATATGATAATAAAAGATGCATATGATATTTTTTTTCAACATAAATGTCAATATGCATTTTTATGTGCCTTATAACAAAGTGAAAAAAATATGTGTTAATGAAAACTATGTTTTCTTACAGATGGATTTTGTTCATAATTTGCTACAAGCCAATCATTGCAATGTAAGATTTGCAGACAAATTTCATTTAGTTTATATTTTCCAGATAATGAGATAGAAGCACACATAGAGATAGAAAGACTGATATAAATTTAGATTTATTTTCTTAAGCTCAAAAAGCCTTAACTCATTATCTCGCACGGTGCTCATTTCCGGAATTTGGAATTTTGTGTACACCAATCGAAGCCAATAATATATTTAGCACGTCTGACTGTTATTTTTATTCTGCATATATCAGTCAATATTGTGTGTAGCAAAAAGTGTGTATTCTGTGCTTCGTTTCTTTACTACGAACGAACAAATTTGAAATTCATGTGTAACTTGAAGGGAACAGAATTGTCATATTTGAAGCATTATATTTTTGACTTGGTTTTTATGCTATAATAAAATACCGTGCATATATGTATACATATATGTAAAGATATTTCAAAATCTAATTTAAACTTAATTAATTTTCTAACTTTCAGTTTAATTTAGCTGCATATCAACTTCCTTCTAAAATATCCTCTTATTTCCTGATCCCATTCCACTTTTCTACTTAATTAATTCAATTGAACTGTAAAAATGCTTTCGTCAGCAATGCCCACGCTCCAAGTAAAGGGACAAGAAATTGCTGATTTAACCAAATTCTTCTAAAAGATCCTTGTGTTTCCCTTGACACATGTAGAGAAATCTCTATAAAAAATCACATGGTATATAAGACCAGGGATAAATTAATTCTCCCTTTTACGCTAATCTGCTCTTGTATTACACTGTGAGTGGACGTGTCCTGTCCGTGGCTTTTGTAAATAAACGATGCCTACCAGGGCGGATTAAGACTACGTTTAAAAATTCAAAGACTCTGCTCTCTCTTCACCCACGACTCTAATTCAAAAATAATATGTATAATTTAAAGGTTATAATAATGAACTACTACTTATTCAATCTTTCTTTTTATTGAAATAATTTTATGGGTCATTTTATAAAGATACTCTTTTTCAAAAGTCTCAAATAATTTGGAAACAAAACATGTTTAAATATTATTACACTGTTACATAGCTTTTTGTTTATATATCTATAAACTTATCTGGCCAAAAGTGTTTTTTAATTGTGTAGTTAATGAGTTAAGAGTGGATATTCATCAAAAGCTGGAAGTTGAGATTTTGGCAGATCGAAATGGTTTCAACTTCCGTTATAAAATATATATATATATATTGTTTGAATAAACATATAAAGTTTTCCGAGTCATGAACACAATGTATTCAAAAGAAAAATTCTATTCTATTGATTTGTGTCGTTGGTGAATGATTATCATGATTTAGCTCGCTCAATTCTAATTTCGGTTGAAAATTCTAAAAGGTTCTATTGTTACACTACGGAAAAAGGTACAGATGAGAAAGAATCGGGATTCCATCTATTCTTAAATCAAATATTTTAATTCTTTATCAATAGTAGAGTGAGTGTAAGAGGGAGAGTCAAAAAGTAAAGGTATTTTTGCAATTTCTCTTTCCAATGCTTGGTATCCAGCGCTGTGTTTGTGCAGTCGACAACACTTCTATGCTAAGTTTCACACTTATTCCAGCGTTTTTCGTCACAAAATTAAAAGATATTTCAATATTAGAAAGTATTCCTTAATGATTTCGAAATTAGGTGATAGTAAAAATCATTATAAGTTAGACTAATTAGTTGATTATTTATAATTAAGTAATTTAAATTTGGTATAAGTATTATTTCTGTCTTGTTTATATAGGTGTTGGCATAGAGTCTACCAATGACCATAAATGTTAAGAAATATCATAATTAAAGCATATAGATCTGAAGAAAAAAAACGTTGTAGATTCGATCCTATAGTTGTGCTTTAACAGCAGCATTCAAAAACTGTTATACAGATATGAAATGTTATACAGATTTTGAATAAAATCAAAATCGTACAGATTAAAAACAAAAATAAGCATTGGAGACGAAAATCATGCCAAATAAAACAATTTAGAATAATGTTCCTCTAATTAAGTGCAAATCACACATCTCGGAATAAAATCGTTTAAAAGAAATAGACATAGGATTCTGAATCTATAAATAATCAATTATATGGAATTTTCTTGAGTTAAATAAAATTATGTATACTCCATTTTAGCACCGGGAAGTGAATGAATATTTGTAAATTAGAAATATGAACTAATTTATAATAATTCTAAAGAAACAATAATTAGTTCATAGAAGACGTTTCCATTTTTTAATTCAGTGTACGCATGCTAGCGTTTGTGCATGTTTGTGTTTTGTATGCATATGTTATGTAACTATCCAAAGTTAGACTACAATATCATGTGAAAATCCCCTGAATAAATGCTCAGATAAATCTCGGCAAATTCCCTTTCAATCTTATGTAAGCTCCAATTACTTTCATCCACTCTATTTTTTTTTCTTCTTGTTTATCTACTTTGTTTTGTTGAGTACATTGCTTTGCGGTTGTGCATTTAAACAAGAACTTTTAATAAATGCTGAAAATTGATTAAAACTTCTTTGTTGCTCAATTACCAGAAACTTTCATTATATATTTCTTTTATGCTTTAAATGCAGCTCATATTAATTTCCTCGTCAGATTTTTTTTCTTCATTCTTTTGTAAAATTTCCGCATGCCTCGCTTCTTTCAAGTAAACACAAGAACAACACTTTATTGTTTTTCTTGCTTTCACACGCTGTTTTGTGAACTTTAAATTTCGCACGCTACATATATACTTTCTCTTCTTTTTTGCTCCCATAAGTCGGGAGTTGAAATTTTTGGACGCCATTTGTGTATCAGGTGTCTTTTGAATAAATATATTCTGCAGTTACTCTGTAATTATTTAGATTTATTCATGCATTTTCGAATTTTTACGACTTTCTCTTTTGTGTTTGCTTTTTCAAAGCTGCAATGATGTGAAGTAGAAACAAACAAAACACATTTAAGCGTTTCGCCATGTTTTACCAAGAGCCATTCTTCCAGACACAACAGACGCTATTTTCATTCATCACTTGGCGCGGCCCATTTCGGAAACAGACTCGATTTATTTTCATATAGGGTGCCGTGAGTCTTCATCATTTTCCCGCGCTTTTTTCAGTTTAGAATTCTATTTTTATTTTATTCAATAAGTGAAACTGAAGACGCTATAAATTAAGCTGGAAATATTTTTTGTTCTCTCTTTCTTTTTCTTTAACCTTTTTTTTCCCTCCACACGCTCGGAGTGAAATGCAATTTACAGTTTCCGGACTGGCGAACGTCCATTTGTATTCTTTCCGTTCAATCGCCATCTTGGGAATTCAGTTTTAAAACCGTTCTCATGTTACCAATTTTGGTGCAGCATTTCGCAAGATTCCTCTGGCAACCAGACGTTTTCTTTTGGAGAAAACTTCTGAACTCCGGCGGGGGTTTTTGTGAAAGGTGCAGAAATGAAGGGAGGGGGGGGGGAGAGAAGGAGTAGAGGCGGATGACTCGGAAAAGCGAACGTGCGTGAAATCCAATATGGCCTACGTCGAATCGCCTAACGCAGAAAAGGGAATAAAACGATATGCTTTTAAGAACAGATTCAGGGCTTCGAATGTTATTTCACTTTCAATTCGTTTCTTTAGAAAAAGAATATGTCCTACGGTGTGAAGAGAAAGAAATGCATTTCATGCAATCTATGTCAAATCCAGCGAATGATTGAAATGTAACTCTAATATTATCACGTATTTAGTTCTGTTGAATAGCAGGTGTGATTAATATCATATTCCGTTGATTCTTTATTTCTCGATTTCGGGTTCTTTGAAACATAAAATCACTATGACAAAAAAAAAGAACTTGTATCAATAATTAAATTTTCATTACTCATTTTATCTATTATATAGAAATGAATTTTCGTTTCTTTATATTTTATGCGCTACCTACCGTACAGCTCATCCGAATGCGATAACATTTTGCCAGTTTATTGCTTGCATTTGCACGGAGGTTCTAGGCATAGTTCGGTTATTAGCATTTATTTTGAACACAGTAAAATTTACGAACAGATCGTTTCATACGTTTCTGCTATTCAAAATTATTTTATCAAAAAATTCTGTCTACCTTAAAGCCCTTGAATAATAAAGTTAAAAAAATAGAATAAATATTATTTATACTTATCCTTTATATATTATCCAATTTCATTAAATGTGTTCATTGTCGACAAGAAAATATCATTATTTCTATCATTCCTAATTAAACAAGATAACTATTTCAAATTTAAAACAATATTTCCAAAATTATTTCTTCTGCGGCAGCAACGAGCTGGGTACCTGCTAGTAGATTATAAAAATCTCAAGCCTTTTTTATGAAATTAACTTAAATTTTAAACATGCTTTTTAATTATCTTTAACGCCTATCTGTGATACAAGAGCGGTAAAGGTATTATAGATGCTCCTGGAACCAGCCTTAGAGAAGACCATAAAAATAAGGGCAGAGTTACCAAACTCGTACAGTCATAATCTAAATTTTATTAAAGATTAGAAGAACAAAATAGGCATGTTGCCAATAATTATATTTCCAATGATCTAAATCTTCTTTTTGGAATTATTTTTGGGGAAAATTCTACTTGTTTGCAGATAGGGAACAAATGCTTACTTTTAAATGCTATTAATAAAAAAATTTAATGGAAGACTCATAGTCCTTTTGCCTTCTGAAAATGAGTAGAAAATAGTTTTGATTCGAGAGGAAACATTTGGCTATAATTTACAGTAATAATTTCATTAATATAATTTAAATAAAGCCTTAACTGTTTTAGTTTTTGCTTTCATTATTTCAGTTATTTATTACTGAAATAGTTAGCTTAAATCAAAGGGTTATAATCTTAAATCTATTGGTGGAACTATACAAGCAAAACATGTTAAAAAACAAGTAAAATAAAAAAACTGAAGTCTCAATTCCTACTTTCGCAAGAATTGAACTTCACGTGAAAAATACTGAAATCCTTGCCTTTTACCGATTGAGCTACTGCCTGTTGATTTCAATTCTCATTACAAACTTCTAAAAATCTATTAAAAGTATTAAAAATTAATTAAATTTAAATAATGAATTAATATTTGAAAAACCTGTATTAACATCAAGTGTCATTCACTACAAGTTTAAAAAAATGTATTTGAACTTGAGTGGATGAATAAAAAATATTTTAATAGCGATTCAAAATTTGAACAAAATATGTAAATATATATAGGGAGAGTGTGAAGTAATAGTAGGAATTGAATGAGCATTAACATGTTGACTATATTTTTCATAATGTAATTTATATGTATCTGCCGGTCACCGGAGACACCTTACAGCAGTCAAAGTGTTAAATACGTTAGATCTTGGTTTAAAAAGAATTATAACAAAGGTTACTTCATTTTGCAAGGAATCAAACAAAGAAAAAGAAATGATACGGTTCAAGAAACTTCTTTTTTTATTTCACATTTTGTATGTCAATATGAATTTTAAAATTAAACCATTTTTCCTGAATTGTGCTTGATTAGATCCTGTTGATAACTCAATTTACAGAAACGAATTTCCTTAATTTTTCAAACGATGATATAATTTTAAATTTGTTTTCTATGTTAAAAGCTTTCTCAAATATTTAATAGCACTATTTTCAAAACGAAAATAAAATAAAAAATAATAACACATTTTATTAATCACAAAGTGTTACAAAAAATTAAGATTGTAAATATAGTATTAGGATAAGGTTCCCAAATCTGGCAACATTTCTCTAATATTGCATTTATTTAGCTTTATATCACTATGCGAAAAGAGTAAAATTACTAATTCCTCAAGAGCCATTTATCCATGTTTTTTTATGCTGCCATTTAAGATTCGAAATATCTTTACGCCAAAATTCTTCAATATGTAATAAGATAAATATTGGTATTTTATATACATAAATGCACATTTAAACAGTAAAATAGGAAGCATCATGAAATTTAAATATTAAGAAAGAAAGAAAATGTTAATTAAAGTATAAAGAATTTATCGAGAGATTATTTATGTCATTATCATTTTTAGATATCGTCACTTGAATAGAAAGTGATATTGAACATATTCTTGTGTACGGTTTAAAATATTCAACTAACAGAATACATTTTTGGATCAAGTTCCTCTCTTACAGTTTTGCTCGAAAAAAAATTGTTTCTCATTAGCACCATATGAAAATTTTTGCTTGATCATTGAAGCTTTTTGACATCTATTAATTGCGACTCTTTGGTATTAGAGAATAATAGCCTTTGCTGATAAAGATTCGAATGAATCCATTTTAAATATAATAATAATAATAATAATTTGAATTATGAGAAGTATTCACATCTCAGAATCAAATCAATAAAAGTTAACAACTGGAATTAAGTCTTTATTCATCGAAAAAAACATTTGCAAATTGAATCTGTAATATCAAACTGTATTTAATGTAGAGCCTAAGAAACATCTCAATGAAGTGAAAACGCATCTTAATTTCAGGTTTAAATAACCACATGCAGATCATGATAATGGCTATTATATGTTTTACATGAGTGGTTATAAACATACTTCAAAGCTGGCGTGAAGTGATTTTCTATGTGGCTGTTAATCATTTGACCAAGGGAAGTCACACTGGACAATTTTTGTATTGAAGTAAAATTTTAAGATTTTTATCGTAATGTGCTCAAATTTTTACATTCGGTCGCTGTTGGTTAGAAATTCATGGGCATTTGTAATCAATTCAGTTGCATTAAATTATCCTTTATTTGAATCTTTTTTAAATTTTAAAAAGGATTCATTTAGATGCTTATTCATTTCATTAGAGAAATTTCCACCTCATGCGTTACAACGCATTTTAACAATTAATATCAATAAAATCTGGTTAAATTTCAGGAGAAAATTATTCATACAATAAATACAACAGTTTATGGGCCTTTGAACAATTAATACCGGTAAAATCTCTTTGAATTTCACTAGAAAATTATTCATGCAATAAATGCAATGATAGTAAATTCGAATATAATTATATGCAAGGTTTGTACAAACAATAGAAAGTGATTAACAAGTTCACACAATTCCAAAAGCACTTGATTGCGATTAAAGCACATGGAATGATAATAGAAAATATTTTTAATTGTAATCTTTTATAGTTTTAACGCAATTGTTTTGAATAGCCTTTATTATTTCAACTCTGTAAGGGCTGTTATATATAAAGTAAACAATCCTTGAAATAAATATGTTCGCAATCGGTTTGAAAGATTCATATTTTGTTTTGCCAAACGATCGAACCATATTTATTCATACCAAACTTTTATCTATACGCAAAAGAAACTGCACTCTCATCTTAAAGTTTTTAGCCTATGCAATGGAATCTTTCCAAAAATGATTTTTTATCATCATCGTAGATGCGTTTATGGAAAAAGAAATCATTTTGAGTGTTTCGTCCCGTTTCGGTTGGCGACGAATATGCAAACTTTTCTGGCAAATCTGCGCTTTTTGACTTATTTTCTTTTATTTATGGGACGCAGCTCAAATGCATAAGCAAATAATATTCCGTTGAAATTTAAATCATATTGAATTTTCCCATTTTTTATGAAAAAAAAAAAACAACCAAAGTAAAAACGCCTGGCTATTTTTATGCTGATATGTTCTTAGATATGGTGCTGGTACTTTTATCTTCAAACTTTTTACATGCGCCTGCTTTTAAACTTTATTCATGAAAAGTTTTGAGTCTTTTCAACATCTATGTGGTTTATATTTCAAACAGATTTTAGTTTAGATATAGATGAAAGTTTCTTTTTCGCGGCATGTTTTATTCAAATAAATGTCCTTTAAAACTGTCTCAACCTAACTTAGATAGAATGGATGCAGTATGAATGATTCAAACTATCATTTTTCTATTTTTTCCTATATGAATGAACTACTGTGTATTCACTGTTATTCATGAATTCTAAGAATTTTGTAGTTTATCTAGGAAAAATTTAATTTTCTTCGTGTAAACTTTCTGTTGAATTAAAAAATTGTAATAACTTTTAATATTTTTATAATCCAAAATTTTTATAAAACTGAATACAATATTGACATTTTCAACATATTTTTATATAAATGGATATTATGAAAATCTATCATTACGAAGTATAATTTGTATAATCGATACGAATTATGCTTGGCTAAGTGTTAATATAATTTATATAATCCCAATGATGAAAAGAATTTGCAATTTTAATTTTTTATGGCAATTTGGCTTGATGAACATGTATTAATTCGAGTTGCCTATGGCCACTAAGGATTCTAGGCAGCTAATCCATCTATCAAATTTAAAATCGATTACTGATATTTTTAAAATGAATCTTAACCCGAATAAGCAAACAGAAACATACTTCATTAAATTAACATAAATTCACACATAAAAATATTTTTTGGCTTGGAAAAATTAAAGCAAATACACAATTAGAAATCATATTAAAATGGCTCATTCTACTTGACAATGTGTGACTTCAAGAGACAATAAATTACTCAAATATTTTATATTTATACTTTGATTTTCAAATGTAAATATAACTTATATCGCAATTATATTATCGAAATTTTATTTGTAATGTGCATTGTTAGAAATAATTTTCTATTGTATGTATAAGAAAATTTTCTGATTATTAACTGTACTTTTTTTTATTGTTTCTAGACCTTGATGTTATTCTGAAGACCAACTGAAAATGAGTAGTGAGCATAGATTATTGTTCCATACAGTAGATTCATAAGGTAGATCATTACTAAACAAGAATCATCATTATACAATAGATCATTACTATATAACAAGGCCCATCATTATACAGTAGATCATTACTATATAACAAGGATCATCGTTATACAGTAGATCATAATTATTCAACAAGGATTATCCTGAACATTATTGAACTTTAATGTAAATTTGTGAAAAGAAACTACATATGAACTATATCACAGATATGAACTGATGCGATACAGCAGAAATGTTGCTGAACTTAAGAAGTTTGACTAGACAAAGGATTCAAACTCAATTCGACAAGACTTTCCTGCTGCATTCTGAAAAATACAACAAGGACAGGCAAAGAATCCAGTAAAGACAAGTTCACGTATCCAATAATCTTAAGTTGCACAAGAATATATATCTAATTGAATTGTTTTAACAAGTTCTAAGAATATAAAAACAAGAAGATAATCTTTGAGATACTCGAAACGTATTCAGTTTCTGAAAACAAATCTCTTTTTTTGGTGTAGTTGTTAAGCAGGAAGATGAGCTTGAGAGAAACAGATGTGAAAGAGCTGGCGAGCCAGGATCATGAAGGTAAGTTATGTTATGGATGTTCTTAGAAAATAATTACAATGTAATATTCCACAAAGTAACTTTACATCTTTGAAGAAGTGAGAGTTTCTGTGACCATAAATCTTCTAAATACAAAAAAATATTATTTTAATTCAATATAATTGGTAATAATAGCAATTTATTTATAAAGTAAGAAAAAATGATTAAACTGAAGCAAGAATTTTTTTAAAGAATAATAGAGAATTCCAAATTATGTATTTTTGAATTAATTGAATCAGAAATTAAGACGTTTTCTATTCATAATCCAAAGATGAAATAAAATTTCATCTTTGGATTATGAATAGAAAAAGTTAAAACGTGACAGTAAATAAATAATATAGTTTGATCGGTAGAAGTAGGGAACATTCCCTCATTTATTATAAACAGTTATAAACATACAACACACATATGGTACTGGTAACTGTGTGAAGATATTTTTGTCTTAATATACAAAAAATTATTGGAAATTATTTATACAAAGATAGCATAACATCATTCTTAATGAATCTCTACATTTGCGTCAAAAATAGAAAACAAATATCAAAATTTTTATCTCTGATGCAATTTTTAAACATTAATTTGCATAAAACAATAAGAAATGATGTAACAACAACTTTAACAAGTTTTCTGTCATGTCTGATTCTAACTCAAATCATCTGTCAAATCCTTGCTATTTCCTAACTGCAGATCAAAAGGGATCATTTAATTAAATATTAGGTATGAACTAATTGGAATGCAAGAATGAATCACATACGATTCACATGATAGTCAACTGTAAAGAAAAAAAAATCATGTTGGAAATTTTTTTTTAATGGAAAGCATGAACAGCATTTAAAAAATATTTTCCCGTGTGATCCTCTAAACATCCCATATCTGAAGAAAATGCTATTAATACTGCTCATGTAACCAATGCTGGTTCGAGTGCTGGCTTAAAATTTAATTATAAAAGAAAGCTATTATCTTGAAAATAAAATTAAGATGCCCTGGAAGCTTCTAGCTAAATTAATCTAGAAATCTTTCCTATGGTCGGAAAAGAATTCATTTTTTTTTCTCTCATTTAAAGAAGATTTCGGTATTTTCATTTAATAAATTACCGACTCATCGTGTAGATATTGAATTGAAGAATGTTTATGCAATTATATTTTTAAAATCGTTGAAAAATGCATGATAAATTTCTTAAAAGTATTTGTGATTTTTATATGAGCCACAAGAAATTTCATAAACTTAACAGTAGGAAAATATTGTTATTACACTGGTGTTCAAAACTGAAGCAATAGGTGTATATTCTTGCCATAACTCCACGAAAAATCATCTGAGAGACATGAAATTCAGAAATGAGGCAGCATTTTGTACTTTTCACGATGACGAAAACATAGTTGTACAAAATTTAATACGATGCATATAGTATGGAATCAAACAAAAAGAAGCTTTATTGAATTCATGATTGTTTGTCCAAGAGGAAGAACAACAAATAGATGTTCCTCAGTATGGGATATGCCCTCCACTTATTACAATGATTGCTTCGAACCGTTTCTATATACACAGCACCAGATTGTCCATCAGGTAAGAGCGCCCATTCCTCAATTAGCATTTGTTTCAGTTACAGGGTGTTACTCGAAGGATGTAATCGGCCGCAAGGCGTTTCCTCCAAGTATCCCACACTTGTTCTACGGGATTTAAATCAGGGGAGAACGCCGGTCAATCCATTCGAGTGATATCTGCACTTTCCAGTGGCTGCTGAACATCGGCATTCCAGTGTGGCCATGCATTGTCAACCATAAAAAGGAAGTTTGGTTCAATAGCACCGCGGAAAACAGATACACATGGGGAAGGATCATCTCCTTACAATAGCGATCTCCGGTTACAGAAATTCTCTTGAAAACATGGAGCTCAGTCCGCTTGTTCAGCATAATGCTTCCTCGAACGGCAACTCCAGGACCACCGTAACGGTCTCTTTCCATGATGTTACTGGGATGAAATCGAGTCCCGACCTCTCTCCAAATCCCTTGGCGTTGAGAATTGCTTGTGGAACCGAAATAACTCTCGTTCATAAAGAGAATACTACTCCATTGATATGTCCAGTTTTTGTTTTCTTTACCCACTCTAAACTATGCCGCCGACGGCTAACTTTCAAAGGGATGCAGCTTTCAGGACGGTGGGCGAATAGGCAGCTTTGTGAAGGCGTCTGGCCACACTAAACCGCAACACTTGCCGCCCTGTTGTTGTGCACAATTGCTGAGCAATGATACTTTCTGATTGATGTCGGGCTATTTTCGCCTGCAGTTTCTAAAGGCAAGGGTTTTGTTTTCCAAGGGCAACCAACAACAACCTTTTTAACAGTGTACCTGTGGTTTAAAAAGCTTTCCAAGAGCGCGAAACGACACTTTTGTTGATTCCGAACTCTTCAGCTACACTCGTCAAACTACGCCCCTTCTTCAGCTTGCTTATCGTTCTTCCAAGTGTGAAGCTGTCCAGGTGTTTTCTTCTAGCCATTTTTCATGAAAGAACTCACTTACAATTGCAGTGAATGTCTTTAATTGCGCTCTCCATTCTTTCTTTCTTCTTAGTCTTGAGCTACGCGCTCCGACTGTACATGTTTTGAGTACACTCACGTCTCCTATGTTGTTTTGTTCCTGACATTTGAATACGCATCACCTTTCTACTGAATTGTGCGCTCGTTGTACTGATCGCAATAACCCTTTTTCTGTAATTTTATGGCTATCTGCTTAAAATTTATATTGTTGCTTAAATTTTGCACACTAGTGTAGTAGATGCAATATTGGTGTTCTGTTATTCCTTCAAAATTTAGGATCTTTTTTATTTAAACCTAAGTTTCATCTTTCTCTTGTATTTTTAATATTCATCGTTTCAATATTAGCCAACATTTTGGAAAAAATTTTATATTTTCGAAATTATTTTCTTTATATTTGATATATTCTAAGAAGTACTATAAGTTATCTTTATAAAACTAATGATCTTTATAATGTCTTTATAAAATCTTTATAATGCTTTTTACCATTACCTTATTGTGTTAATTGAAATAAATAATATTTTTTTATTTTGTTAATTGAAATAAAATTAATAGAAATGAATTTATTGAAGAAAACAGGAAAATTACCGAAATCCCTCAACGACCATATTACACAAAAATGTTTCGAGAAATTTTAGATTTCAATGGGAAAATTGGAAGTGATTTTTTTTAAAGCTTAAAAAGAATGCATAGCATTAATATATTTTTTTGTTCATCAATACTACTATACCTTTATATACTTATATATAACTACTATACCTTTATATTCCAATATATACTACTATACCTTTATATACCTATCATAATTTTCATTTGAAATGTAAATGGCCACGTTATTCTCGAGTTCTTTACAATTATTAAGATTATTGTTTTATACAATTATAAAAATATTAGTTCAATATAATTCCGTCTGCAGATGTACAAAGTATCAAAATTATTATCTATCCATGAACAAAAATACCAGCTGCTCGAAAACAGGAAAGATTCGAAAAAGGAAAGCGACCGAAAACAACTATCAGAGCTCTTTAGTTGAAAAGGCGCGAAAACTAAATTGAGTGAAATAATTCGATTTCCTCTTGCAGGTAGCGTTTCGAACTGAAAAATTTGATTTGGTCTGCTAAATTGATTAAGAACACAGAGCTGTGTTTGCTCTCTGGTGTGTTACCTCCGAGTTCTGAGCCGGGAATGAAAACTCTCCTAAAAGATTTCGATTTTTTTTCTTTTGCTTTATAGCGAAATAACAGACTGTATCGTCAAAACCAGTATTCAATTATATAGATTACAGGTAAAATGGAATTTGGGAATATTTTAGCTACAATGGGCAAAATTTAATCATCCTCTGGAGAAAACTTAATAAAATAATTACAGTAATTTGCTTTTACAGTTTCAAACAGAATGATACCCTAA
>JAPMOR010092511.1:11406-22863 GCA_026543865.1 Argiope aurantia
GAGAGAGAGAGAGAGAGAGAGAGAGAGAGAGAGAGAGAGAGAGAGAGTATTATATATATGCAATCTTATGATAAGAGCAAAGCAAGTGGTGATTTAATTTTTACTGAAAAACTGAACTGAAATTATTAAGTTGAACACATATACATACACACATATTGGATGCCCCAAAGAAGCGGCAGCGCTCATTTCTTTTACTATTTCAATTAGACATATTCATTCAATTACAAAGTTTTGTCAAATAAGGAACACAAATATATGAAGCAATCACATGCAATATTGTTTCCTTTTTGCGAGTATCGCAAATGCGAAATATAAGTTTTTGTTTTTGACAAGGAATTTTTAAATTCGTATTTTGTATGCAATAAAATGCATTAAAAATTTCTAAATACAAATTCGACAAAACAGGACATTTAAAAGTGGTATTCATTCAAAATTTTAATTTGTATTCATAATCCACAGTCGTATTTAACTAGAAAATCTCAGATTAGGAGATTTATGACTATATATTGTTCCCAGAAGTTAACAAAATGAAACTGACCGGCATCTTTTGATGTTTTCTATACCTTACTTCAATTTCCGCTTTCATATCAAGCGAGATACTCTATGGCATTTTCTCTATTGAAAATAAATCTAAGACGGGCTCAAGTATCTCTGTTGAGTTGTAAACGTGGCGACGAGTGCCTGCATGAACGATTCGAACTTCTCAACGCACGTACCATCCAATGAAATTCGAGCGCAGCAGATAATTTTAATTTCTGCTCCTTGCTGGGAACGGGATGGCAGCAAGATTACATTTTAACTTTCGAAACATGACCCGAGCTCCCATATTTGCATACCTTTCAAAAGGGCTGGAAATCAAAAGCCCTGTCTTTCACTGCGGTGGGGGAACTGTTGATAAAAGACGGGGGAGATTTCAAACATTGGGTTTCGAATGGAGGGAAAGCCGCAGTGTCATTAAGGAAGAAAGCAGGATGAGAGAAAGACCCCGTTTTCGCGCCTCTTTTAATGAATTTATGTTGAGCATATCGGGTTATTGCCACTGGTAAACTTAGAAGCAAAGCTTCTGTGTGTGAGACGTAATTTGTGATAATGCCATCGTATCTCAGAGAAAAGTAGGATTTGGGGAAGAATTCAGTTTATGGACAGATGAAGCACGTCGGGCATTATCGCGTTCTTTTAACAACTTTCGAGGATGCAGATTAATAACTAGAAAAACAAGCAGATTGGCGTCGAATACATGAACGAATCACTCGCCTTACAACTGTGATGTGAGGAAGGTCTATTATTCAGGACAAAAATAATTTGCTTGAATGGTAGAAGATTTTATAATTAAGTTATCCATCCGCTTTCAAGTCAATTTTCATTTAAAAATGTATTCTTTTACTCTGTATATGATGTTTAAAATGACAACACGCTATGCTGAGCGCTGTATGATGTTTTAAACTTACGCTGTGTTGAGTCTATGCGCTTGTTCAAGAACACATTGAGAGAGAGCAAAATCTTCGTTTAATAGCAGCTCTTTCCTAGTTTTCTATAGAAAGCGTCAAAAGCAGAGGAAAAAAAATCCAATGATTCTTATAGCATGCTCTATCATGAATGGCTAATTCAAAATGAGTGCTCTGATTGATTATTATTAGCCATTCTTTTGGCTGCAAAACACTTCCATCCATCAAGGTAAGGGAAATAAAATTTAATCTTCTAGATAAGGGTTTCTTCATCGATTTGTACGCGCAACGAAAACGATGGATGAAACATACATTCACTTTTATTTATTTCAATCATAAATTAAAATTTAAAACTTATCGAAATGGGCATTTTGAGGGAGGTAATTTTGTTCACAATTCCAGTAGTATCAGCAGACAAATATTCTATTTTTTCATTTTTTTTTACTCAACGTGTTATTAACCTGCCTCTTTTGCAACAAATCCAAAATTCTACTATTGGTACTATAACGGTTCATTTAACTTTAAACTACGAGTCGTCTATACGGATTTGTAAACACATTAATGCGAATTTGAACAAAGACTGAGAAAAAAAAAACTAGTAAATTCTGAGCTATAAACTTTTGGAAAAGTTATCAAACATTTAAAATATCAAATTAATGATTAATTTTAACATTTTTATCCATTATTATTAATACCTTCCTTTGTTTCTTTCTTTCTTTCTTTTTTCTTATTTACAAGTGTGGACACGGAAATGGCATTTTGGTTTAAAAAAATGCCATTATTGAAAAAAAAAAGAAAAAAAAGAATGAGAATTCTGTAAAATCAATTTGCAGAATTTCATAGCTTTAAAAGCATTTCGTCTGAACTCCGGTCTCATCTATTCAAATGTGCTGTCATGCCCGATCCAAGAAATGACAAAGAAAGCTCTCAATTCTTGCAAGGCGACAAGAAGAAATGCGCTGTTTTCCATTTTCAAATTTTCTCCTGACAGGTGGATGACCATTGGAATACATTTTCTGTCACAACAGTGCATTGCATAATTTATCAATCGAGTATTGTGATAAATTATGCAACAAGATAACATTTTTGGAAGAAATTCAAAAAGTATTATATTTACCAAAGTATCAAATAAAAAAACCCAGATCGGTTGTTATGGTAGATATGAACTTTATATTCGGGAATATTTACTTGAGCGATAAATGCGACTATTATATTACTCATACACTTTTTTTAAAAAAATAATATTTTATAACCTGCAATCTTTTATGAAATAATGATCATTCAATATATAGATTTATTATATATATATAGATTTTTTTTTTGTAAAATAAAGAAGGCTACATAAAAAAATCATCTCATAATTTTTTCTATCCATTCCTCCCTCGAGTCAGGATTAAAAAGTGCAATTCTGAATAAAGTCCAACTTTTGGTTAAAGGAGATTTTTAAAAGCTAAAAAATTCACATCACGATTTTATAATTAACGCCAGGGATTAATACGCCCAATTACATAAATTTTTATTTCTATTGGTATAAATAATTAAATTTCAGTGATAAAATGAAATTGGTAAGATGAAATAAATTTCATTAATTTCATTTAAAAAGATTTCAAATTATATTTAGGCACAATATTCATTTAGTTCCTCTTGTACTATTAAATCAGGTCTCCAGTTTTCTTAAAAGGACCAGGAATTTGAAGACATTACAATATTTTTTCAGATTATTTACTTTGTATATGCTACTCACAGCTCCCCACATCCACACCGGGCCGCGTTGGCCTGGGGGAACGTTCTTCCGTTGGTGTGGAAGTTTAGAGAGGGGATGCCAGTTCAGGTGTCGTCCTCGTCATCCATCCAAAAATAGCCCTAGTGTTGCTTTAAAATGGGACGTTTATTAATAGTATAAACTAAAAAAAACAACAACTGCAAAACCACAACATATCCGAACATTATAAAGAAGGAAGGAGCTAAACAATTCAGCCTGACAGTTCATTAATTGAGCATTTCAAGATGAAAGCAGCGAACTTATCTGCTTAACAGAAATACTATAAAACATCCAAATGTGGCAAAACTTGATATTTTTATGGCAGTTTTATGTAAAAAAAATACATAATGGCTGGATATAGCGAAAATGTACCTTTCTCCAGAAACTTTTAAACGCCTACTCTATTCTTCCATTCTAACTCCTTTCCTACTCCCAATTAACCGTTATTTTTCTTGAAGTCATTATAAAAATGGATATCAACAAATGCAACTTATATTCCAATCTACCCTCTAGCTAATTTATTGAGGATATTTTTTAAAAAGTGGTTAAAAAAGAGGAAGGAGCGAAAGGAAGTGTTTGAAGAAATAAAATAAATTGTAGCACGACAATAGAATACTAATGACTTCTATTATTGTTTTTTTTAATGTCAGGGATTCTTTCGTTAAAAATAGTGATAATAAAGAAGAATGATCTAAAATTAATTACTATTCATAGAAAATAACGTTTATTTTTCCAGTGATTTTTTTAAAAATTGAAATTTTACCAGTGTTTACTTCTAAGTTAATTTGTTCAGAGTTTTAAGTTTTTCTTTCTTTAATTGATAAAGCCATACATTTCTGATAAGTTTTTTTCCTCGTCTTTTAACTCATTCTACAATTAATAAATAATCTAATTTCCTACAGGTTAACTAAGATTGCAAATCTAGTCTGCTATTGCGCACTATACAACTATCTCATTGAGGATGAAAAATCCTAATTGAACGAAGTCCAGTGATTCTTAAAGAATCTGAAATAATATTAGCATTCATAGGGTGGGAAAACATCGTCTCTTTTAGAAACTGAAAGCCACTATTAAATTTTAAAACTTATTTTTGAACGGGGAAACAAGGATTTGTTCAATATTTTCTGAGAAATACTTTTTTAAGTGGCAAGCTCTTATTTACCCATCACCCCAATGAGGACTATATCGTTTTTTCTTTTATTTATTTTAAACTATAATTATGATGGAGACAGAAACAAAATGCCAGCAGCTTCGACGTTAACGAGGAGAGTACTTCACGGAACGAGCTGTATTTACACGGCCACCAGTAAATACGCCACCAGTAAATACTCGGTGCTCGCCCAATCATCGCCATAATGCACTTAACTAACACTCGCGGCTTATTATAGAGTCCATGGGGTAGGGATAATTCAAACGTTCAACAATTACCGAATGTCCGAATGCCAGTCACAGGTAGAGGGAACTCGGCGGCGTAATTATGGAGGGCGAGCGCCTGATGAACGTGAGGCTGTCACTCCAAGCTAGAATAATAAGCCCGAGGGGAGAGTGTCTAATTGAACAAATTAGCAGACACGGAAACGTCTTTTTGAACTGAAACAGTGCTTTCATGAAAAATTGCGCAAATATCGAATACCGAATGAGAAATTCATAAAAAAGCGTTTTAACATTTTCAGAAAAGCTTGGTTTGAATATTCATTTATATTACCAAAGTTTGAGTACTTACGTTATTTTATCATTGAAATGATTCACATTTTAACTTACCAAAAATTAAACTGTCCGTTACAAGCTATACAATTCCCACACCAGTAGAATATTTTCCTTTTTATATAGAATGGCACATGTGATGTATTACTATACCATGAAAATTTCCTTTCTCGCATAGAGCTAATCTATAATCTTAAATTAAGTAAAGGGCTGTTTTGCTCTTTTTTTACTGTGTCAAGCAAGTGCAGTCGCTGTATCCAATGCTGGGTGGTCTGATTGAACGACACACCTTATCTTTAAATGAAGTAAAATTATTATAAATGCTTTTTAAATTATTATAAATGTTTTTTTATAATCCCAGCTTAAGAAAGTAGCCTGATAATTTTTTCTTCCGTCATCTGAGTATTGGGAGTTCGACACAGTTCATCCTCTTTGCTAAAAAATCCCCTGCGATACCATTAACATATTTATTTATGGGAAAAATAATTTATCGTCTCCTAATAATCATGTAGATAGTAAAATAAAATAAGAAAGTGGACTAGCAATGAATGACTAATAGTAAGGATGTCTAATTCATTTAGGAATTATTTAATTAAATTTTAAATGAATTCAATAATATTTCATTTGAAATATTTTATTTAAATATTTCAAACTCAGATGGCAATCTAAATCTTAATTGTCTGATGTGCTGATGCATTTGTGAGATGGGGGAAAAACAATAAATGTTTTTATCTGCATCTGTATTTGTGACTGCAAATCAGATTGGGACTTCAAATTTGAAGATTCATTTCAGAAGTTTCATGGTTCAAAAGCGATCTTTAATTCAACTTACCAAACATATAGTAGACACTAAAATACTATTTCATATTTCAATGCAGTTGCACATTTAAAAAGAAAAGGAGTATAAAATTGAATTTTAGGCTTAAAATTATGTAATGGAATGAAAATTCTTCAATGTAGCTTAAAAATCCCCCCAGCTATAAATATGTAAAATAAGCTTTAAAAACAGCATTTACTAACTTGAGACTAAGAAACATTTTACAAATTTCCATTTCGTTGTAAAACATTCAGATCAAATTTTTTCCCTAAATATCAGTTCTTTTTCTTCAATATTTTTTTAATCTTCTCTTCTTTTTCAAATAGAAAAAAGAAAAAGACAAATCCGTTTCGTATTGATCTATTTTATAAGTAAATGGCTGTAGTGAGCGATGGATTAGGGTTGGCTTGCTCCATTTTATGCAAATATATAGCAAGACAGACTAGAAATAATTGCATCCATTGGTGTGGACTTTTCAGTTATTCATGCAAATTGGTTCTCTTTAAATTATCACAACAAATAAAAGCCCAATTGCAGGCTTACATCAGTCATGCTTCAACGAGTATTTGCCTTCAGTTACTTTTAATTTCGGTATTCGTTTTTCTTTATGTCAGTTTTCTTAAAATGTCATTTAATGTATATGTTTCGCAAACTTAGGTTGTGAGTGACTATCAGTATGTTGTGTTGAAAACTACGTTTCTGATATTTCAAAAATGGTTTTTGTTCAACAAATGATACCAGTTATGCTCAATTTAATTAGGACTTCTTAATTAATATTCTAATATAAATGGATTTTAAAATATATTTTGATTTTAAATGTTATTTAGCAATTATTTCTAGCATTTCTCACAGAATATTAATCTGGGGTCATAAATGACTTGACTGAAGTTTTTTTTTTTTTTTGTCTAAATTTTAATGCGCGAGTTAATTAATGCATTAATATTGTTAGATCTGATTTAAAATATTTTTTTTAAAAAAATTAAATTCTTTCTTTATGAATTTAGTAAGACTAAGCATATTATTACGCGTCTGTTGCTTAAAGAGAATGTTTATTACTCCTATTTATGTTTCTCTGAAATTCTTATTTTTATTTCGTGAATGGAAATGCGTGCTCTTGTGTTTAGAAAAACTTTTCGCCAAAGTTGGTAGTGTGTGTCTGTTTCTGATCGGATCCCATTTTCAGCGGATGAAATTTGGTAAGCAGTGATGAACTTTTGATAGCGAGGTAGAATATTTTTGAGCCTTTTAGTGTGCCATAGGCTTCGAATGGAACTCCTATCCAATAGGTAGTCATTTCAAAGGCTATGTATTTTTCGAGGGCTGATGTTGGATCTGGAGAATTTTTTTTCTGAAGAAAACTTTTATTGACCATCGAAGAGTAAAAAGTAAAGACGAATGCAGAGTCTGGAGATGGAGGAAATTTTTTTTTGTCGTAAGAGGACTTCGCTCCATCCACGACTCGTGTGGGAAAGAGAAAAATGGAGAAAAAAAACCTTTTTGACATGTGTCCGAAATTTAATTTCTGAGATATTTCTTCTAATGCAGTTCTAGAGGAGGTGTCAACTTAGGTGCAATCGTCGTCATTTGACCACGGTTCAAAATGACGAGGTCCGTCCCAAAATAGCCTTAGTGTTACTTAAAACGGGACTTTAATATAAATAAACTGAATTTTGATATATTCTAATTCTGGAGCTGCAATTGTGATTGAAGGAGAGCTAGACTTCGCTTGATGGTTTCTGACTTGGTATCCGAAGCCCTCCTGGTAATGAGGTAAAAGGTACGACTCCACAACCTTCCTTCCTCTTCCTAGGAAAAGACCGATTGCTCTTTCCGTGTCGAGACCATCTCCGGCTCAAAACCCATGAACTTAATTTGTGTGCGCGTGACTTTATTTTCTTCTATACGAACCACAGGGAAAGTATTGTTATCATCAAAAAAAAAAATAATAATAAGGCTCGAAAACACTTTGAGCTAGACATATGAAATTTGGTATATACACTAAATGTGTAGCTTTTTGTCAAAATACGAGAAACATTAACAAGACACAGAATGTCTGACAGTCTGTACTTTCATAAGTATGTCCATTCGATCGTTCAAAACTGCAAATAATTTAATAATCGCAATACTTCAAATATTAAATAATCGCAATAATTTAAAAGTATTGCATTCCAATACCATGCAAGGCATTCTCTACCCTTATTCAAGGTCCACAATGTTTTTCAAGAGATGTTCAATAAAACGCGCGTTCAATTTATTAGAGAATGCGCAAGAAAGCTCTATGGAGACCACTCACACTGATTTTTTATAAATATACACCTCGATCAACGGTCACATCCTAATTTTGAATTATTCATTGGATGCAAATTGAAGCTGCTCAGATACTTTTCTTAAACTATTGATTCGGACCAAATGTTACAGATAACTGAGAAATATTTTTTTGAATTATTTAAGATATCTTGTATCCATTCATGAATTCATTATATCTTCGACTTCATAAATTTTCTGTTATTATAAACAATAATCTTATTATATAAAAATACTATCTATTTCTTTTGATGTTTTAATAAATGCTTTGAAATAACCATTTTTCATTTATTTCATTTGGCACTTTTAGTATATTTTATGGTAAAAAAAAAATCGGTTTTTGTTTGCTTGAATACTTTGTGTTCTTCAGGAAGATCTGGTATCTCCCTTTGTTTTTTTCTTCTCCTGATCCCACAGGGTTGTACTGTGCTTCTGCCTTTGGTGTTCTTTCTCTTATTGTTAAGTTTTCACCACACACGCGGTTTAAGAATACACATAAGTTTAAGAATAAGCTTTTGTGCCAGACGATATTCTATTCTTTTTTACGATAATGTGCAATTCATAAAGAATCTCAGTTTAGTATGTATTGAATAATTCATTTTCGAGAGTTTTGGGAAGATAGAAGGATAATGGAATATTGAAATGTATTTTAGAAAACAGAACGAATTTCGCCTTCAAAATAGATAAAGTTTCAATAAGGAAATATTTATTGTTTGGTCTCCTTTGCTCACCATTCATTCTAGTTTTCCCACTTGTGAATTACAAAATCTGGAAAAACAGGTTTGGATTTTATTACATAACTACCGACAAGATCAATAGTATTCCATATTTATTAATATAATTCATTTCATAGTTTTCTAATCTTAAACTTTCCAGACCAGAGAAAAAGTTAGAAGAACCATGCCGAGTTTGAAATAAAGTCAGGTCTCGATGATAAGGCCTACGAGGAGCCCACTAAGAAAAGCAAATTAAAAACTCTTATTCCAACTCTTATTTGATGTTAAAATAACTTCGCATATTGTTAAATTTAGTATTTCGCATATTAATAATTACACCTGTAAACCCTCAGCCTGTTAGCTATTAAATGTCGTAACTCATTCCTCAGGTGACAGTCCCGCGGGGAGGGGCACCTCGTAATTGAGGATGAGAGGCTTCCGGTATGGTGTTTCATTCTCACCACCCATGGAGGAACACGAAAAAGTGGAGGTCTGGCTCCAGATGGAAGATTACAAAAAAGAAAGGAAAAATGCAATCTAATATAATTTAATTATTATCAGTTTAACATTTATTTTGTTGACAAACTTATCAAAAACTAAGAAATTTCAAATTCGCCTTCAATAAATTAAAACGAAATTGATATATGTCTACAAATATTAAAAGCAAGCAACTGAATCCACAGAGAAACCATTTCATCAATTGCATAAATTTAAATTAAATATATTTTATTCGAAATTCTAAAAAAAATATTGAGGAAAAGATTTTTAAGCATGAGAAAATATTCATGAATTAAAATGTAAAATGCAACAATAGTCACTTTTGGGTGCTAGAAAAACCAACTTACGATCAAATAGCAACAAATGCTTTGATTTGTGACATGTGGGGGGGGATATGAAAGAGTACTTTCAAATCGGCAATTTTTATTCGATGATGCATTTATATCCGCTAAATATTTACAAGTATTTTATTTGTGCCATTGTTTGATAATGCGATTTGTCAGGAATGGAGTTTCAACCTGACAGGGTCAATCAATGCATAAGTAATACCTTGTGAGTTGCCTCTAAAATTACACGGATTAAGTCTAAAAGATTACTTTAAAGTCTAAGAAAGAAATATCTCAAAGAGAACTGATTTGAAAAACATACCATTATACCATGCAATTCTGATACACCAACCATATTGCATAAGTGCATAAAAAAAATGTTTTTAATAACGCGCTTCTGTATTTCAGTTGAAGGAAGTGCTTTCGAGAATTTATTGTGGTAAGATGGCTTTTACTTTATATTCATAAATCTATACTGAAATTATATTTTCAATGATATTTAACTTTGTCTTCTGAAATAATTTACTTCTTTCAGTATAATTCTTAGAGCACATGCTGCATCATTTTTTGCCATTATTTTACATATAAGATAACTGAATGTTTTCTGTTGAATATTTAAATTAAAAATCAACAAAAAATGATAACATTATATATATATAATTTTTGTCCAAACTTTTTGATTTTGCAAAAGCTGATAATTGAACTGATGATATGGTAAGTAGATTCCCATGCGATCTCTACTTTCTTGAAATATCTATAAATGTATCAGTTTTAGTTCGACTATTTTTTTTTATACATTAGCACAGCAAAAAGTTGTCTACTAAATATAACGGACAGTACTATTCTAGGACAGAAAGCATTGCATAGAAGTTTTGTAATATTTTTTCTGCATTAGCATGCTTAAAGAACATGAAATGCAATTATTTACTTCATTTAAAACAAATTTTAATGAAAATTATATGCATATCTCTAACGTTTAGTAAATTAATTATTGAGATCTCATTAAAGGGGATTCTGTTTATTTTAATGCAAATTTTTTGCAAATTGGTAGTAAATTTGTTTTCTTTGATGAAAGATTTTAAGAAAACATGCTTGGAATTAATGTATGCATTATCCTATTCATAAAGATTATTTCTATAAATAAACAGCAGAAATGCTTATTTATTCCAAAGATACATTTCATTCCTTTAATATTATACTGATTGAAGAAAATTTAATGTTAAGAGAAGATTTTAACGGACTTCATTTGTGTTCTCTTAAATTTAATTTCCATTTTTTTAAAGGAAACGTTTAAAAATGCTTATTTAAAAAAATTAAAAAAAAAAAAGATTTACCGCGCAATAAAGAATTTGTAAAAAGAGATGATTAGGGTAAATTCCGTGCTTATTTTGAACAATTCGTTTTTGGAAGGACGCTTCATTTTACATTTGCAACTAAGGAATATTTCTATCCTTACGAATTATAAAAAAAAACCATCTAATCTTTCTTAGATTATTTGGTGCCAATGCATCATAAATTGTATTTTACTTAACACTACAAAGACAGGAAAGTTAGTTGATGATTTCTTAAATATATTTATTCGAGGCTTTTTTTATTAAATTCATCGCTAGTATCTGCTGAAAAAATTAAATCTGTACATAGGTCTGAAATATACTAAAGTGAAAGCTTAATTTTACATTAGCACATAAACATTTTCGAAAACATTATTTTAAATTGATAAAAAAATTTGAAAGTTGTTTCCAATTCATAAATTAAAAATGTAGTTTTTTACCCATAAGCGGTCGATTATCCAGCCTCTGAATCTTTGTGAAATGGCTCTTACTGGAAAAAAAGGGAAGGCATTGACGATTTTCGATGTTTGCAGATGATCTTAGGAAAATTTTCG
>JAPMOR010092511.1:22963-122770 GCA_026543865.1 Argiope aurantia
ATATATATATATATATATATATATATATATATATATATATAATTCCTCTCATTAATGGATTCATTATTGATACATCTACTGAGTATTTGGTTGCTGATCTGATAAATTTGGAGGATTGTTAATAGACATCAAGATCTAAGATACATACTATGCAGAAACCATTTTGTTAAATCAGTGAGCAACAAAGGGAAAAAGAGCGGAGAGAAGGCAGGTATTGTGATTCTAGAGAAGAGGAAAGGCAGTTGATGCCCAATTGCATTTTTACTTTATTAGATTTACTAATGTAAAACTTAAGTTTGGCATCTATCGCAAGCCTAGAATCCTCTGAAAGGCTCGAAATTCCTTTAATTGTTTGAGTAGCAATTTTTGAGGTTATTCCAACTTATTTTCATCCTTTTTTCCCTTGTATTTTGCTGTTTGTAACAAGCTGTGATGTAAACTTACTTCCAAACAAAAATCAATTATATTTATTTTAATTTTTGTCTCATTCAATTTACGTCAACATATACTTACAAATATGGGCGTTTTTATCAGTTAAAAGTTGCGGTACTATTCAATCTTTTATTCCTTTTAATGCCCAATAAATAAAAACTTTCTAAGTTTACGAATATAATATAAGAAAATCCTGCATTGCCAGTTTTTATATTTATTATAATAATCATTATTTTGGGAACTGATATATCTGTGATAATTTATCACCACGACAAAAAGAGTACCAAAATTTTAAATTGATCATTTTTAATTGAGAGAAATCAAGATAAAAATGATTCTATCAAACAAACTTATTCCAGTCTTATAAAATTCCTTTTAGAACTTAAAATATAATTTTTTTTTTGAATCTACGAATTTCTTAAAGAAAAATTAAAGAATCTTAAAACCGTATGCTCGAAGTAATGACAATTGAAATGATTTATCTTATTTATCGGTAGTGCTGAAATTGTAGAGCTATTATTGAAAAGGCACTTCCGATAACGCCGACCGATAGAATCAGAACGTATCAGAGTTTAATTATTTTCTTCTTCAAATATTATGTTTTAGAAAAAGAAAGAAGTATGCTTATCTGTCATAGATACTCTATGTGGAAGAATTATTGTGTGATAGATAAGTTGCCATACATAAAGGAAAGAAATTAATTATTCATTCCATTACTCATCAATTAAACACTTTCAAATAATGATGATAGTTATTGTTCCAAATAATTTGTAATATGAAACTTTTTTGGCTGTTTTGTATTTCAAAATGCGTACGAAGGTTTTTTTTACAATTTAATTTGTTACATCAGAAAATATTCTATTTTCTAACATTGAATAAATTTACTTTTTCCTAAGTCAAAGTTTGTACAGAAAATATCAAACCTGTGCTGCTTCTAGATTGTTTTGCAGCAGTTTAATTCTTTACAAGTTTCTTTAAAAATATTGTACAGAGAGATTTAAATAAAAGTATTCCTTTTTCGAACAACCTGGCCAGAGAACCAGTCGACGTAACGATTTCAGAATTGGAAGATATACATTTCAGGTCATGGGAAATTAATTGGTGCAATAAAAAATGACACTAGGTCAAATTCGGCGCAGCGATCAATTTAAGCTAATGAATATGAAACGTGACACCAACAATAAAGGATAGAATACGAATTAAAAATGTAATAAACTTTATTACACAAGACAAACTTTCGTTACTACATAAATTTCAAATGATAGTAACAATCGAAAGATAGCAAAAACAGCAAACAAAAGTTTTACCGATGGTTTTCATCTGGGTTCAGAGCTAACATGTTACACCGTTTATAACATGATTCAGAGTGGCATATAATAGATGTGGTTCGATGTTGAGTACGTGCAAAAGGATCTGATTCTTCAAATCCTCTATATTTCCTCGATAAACTTTATCTTTAAGGGTAAACCCAAATATAGAAATTACAAGGGGTTAGGTCTTGTGAACGTGGAGGTCATCTTCAAGGGGATGCATGACGGATAATGCGATCCTCAGTAAAGTAACGTCGCAGCAATTGCTGAACCACGTGTGCTATATGAGGAAGAACATCATCTTGTTTTAATATTGTTGTAGTGAGGCATCTACGTTGCTGAAGTTCTGGAATGACCAACGTTTGAAACATATCCCGATAATGTGCTACGATTAAGGAACAAGTTGTTGGTCCTTTCGGAGGGATTTATTCAAAGAAAAATCGCCCAATCAAAAAGGTCGTAGTGAAGCCGTTTCAAACAGTAACATGCGGTGAAGGCAAGGCCATTTGTTGAAACTTGTGATAATTCGCTGTGTACCAAATATGACAATTTTGTGTGTTCACTTTATCGCACATGGGAAAGTGAGCCTCATCGGTCCATAGGATGTTCAACGGCTAATTCTGTTCCACTTCCATCCGTACCAAGGAAGTAGAAGCGAACGTTTCACTCACATTGATATCGGTTGGTTTTAACTCTTGCAAGCCATGAATCTTATACGGATAGGCTTCGAGTGCTTTCCGCATGCACCTCCAAACTGTAATGTATAGCAACTCCAGTTGCCAAAATACGGCTCAAGCACTAGATATCACTGCTGTGTTCGATTTGGCTTGCTCAACGACAGAGGTTGCGACGTCTTCAAACATCTCCGGTATACGTGTTTTCCGTCCACGGATTGCTTTTACAGCAAAGTGCGTGCTTCCTCGAAACGTCTGACCATTCGAAACAGATCGCAAGGTTTTATTGAACCCGTACGCAAAGATTTCTGCCCTCGGTATCAAAGAAGTGCTTTGGCAGCGTTATCGCAGTTTTGTAAAATAAATTTAGTAGCAACGCACGCTCCCGCAAAGAGAGAACCATCGTCGTGGCCTAAAAATAATCGGTACTTGCACACCCAACTTTTTATCTATTACGAACTACATCCAGTTATGTAAATTTTGTCTCCAGTGCAGCTCACAATGTAGAATATTCGAATTTTTATCTAGCTAGAGAAATAAGTTCGTTAATATTGCAATAATGGAGTTTATTACAATATACAATACCTCGTATTTTGTCCATTGTTGGCGTCATGTTTCATATTCATTACATCAAACCGATTGCAGCTCCACATTTCACCTAGCTGAAACTTTTGAACTAAATTTTTTATTGTACTAATCAATTTCCAATGGCTTTTAATGTATATTCTCCAAATATGAAATCATTACGTTGACTAGTTCTCTCGCCAGAGTGTCGCAAACAGGGATTCTTCAATTTGAATCCCCCTGCATTTTATGGAAGCCAAGTCACTCGTGTAGTTCTCATTTTTATGCTTCATAAATTTGTCTTAAATATTGGTTCCCTGATTAAATAGTTACAAGATGGAAACTGAATTTAATAAAGTATATACTAAGACACATGCCTAAACTATCTGTACTACTAAAAATCTGATGTTATGGTTAAATATTTGGTCACACTTACGGTTCCAAATCTGGATAGGTAGCAGATTATTTCCAGAGACTGGTATGTTAGAATCCAGAATATATCAAATACCCACTATGCATGTTAAATCTTTCGAAATATCAAAACCTTTTTGCTTGTATGGATTTAATTTCGAGACTGGATGCCATTCTTGTCATCGGACTATCATTCGAAAGTTTAAGTTCTACTGCTGCTTAAATCTACAATAGATTTAAATTAGCTCCTCAAAAAGGAACATTAACTAAACGAAATCCATATTTATTGCCAAGCTTACACATAAGCAAAGTTTTCTAGCTTAGCAGCTAACCACATTTCAAATTTAAAAGCTCGGTTCCTAATAATTAGCATCCTCGTTATTTAGCATCAAGATGTAAATATCATTTTTTATCAAATAAATTATTTGTTAACTAAAATTTCTTAAGTCATATAATTGTTTTGTCATTGCCAAAGAAGAAAAATTAATTTTTTTAAACATTAATTGGTGCTACGAAAATATCACAGGCAAAAATATTAATCTACAAAGGTACAATATTTTGTTTTATTAAACAAAATAATAAGTGTATAAAAATGAACACAATGTACCTACATACACAAAATTACTTTTTTTTGTGTGTGTCGAAAATACTGTAGAATTGATAAAAAGGAAAATTGAGAATTACTGGTTTGAGATGAAAAATTTTCTTTTCCGTCTTCCATATTGTCAATCTGTTGAATCAAAAAATAACTTTTAATAATAATAATTAATATTCTAAACCTTTTGTGACAATGGATATATTAGTTTTCAGCATACTGTTGCTGTATTTTCAAGCTAAAGAGCAAATAAAATCACACTGGAATAAATTGATTAGTTTTTAATATAGTGTTAGTGCAATAGTTAAAATGATTGTGAGTGAATAATGTTTTTGAAAACTGTTATTTAGGCACGAAATTCTAAGTGTGTGAGTAACTACAGTGATCATCATCAATTAGTAAGCAGAACATGGATCGTGTAAACAAAGCAAGTGATTTGAGTAAGTCACACATTATCATGCTTCAGGTCATGCTGAGCGGTTAGTCGGAAGCCATAAATAAGAAGAGGGTCACCTTTGATGAAGTTGTAGGCGGATACCCATTCGGTGAGGAAGCCAATCACTTTCTGGTCACCCTCCAGAGTGGTGCTGTTGGCATCCCCCTCCTCCCCGGAGTTTTCGTCACTCTGCATGTCCGTCTTCACGGTCGTCTGCTGCACGTCCCCCTTCGTCACCCCTCCTCCTGACTCTGAAAACGACAACCAAACGATCTTTCACAGCTATCAGACACACTGTCAGCCCCCAGATAGGGATCAGAGATATTATCCAAGATGTAATAAAAAATTCGTAATTTTGAGGAAAATAAATTCAATAATACATGAATTTGTACAGTATAGAATCTTAATATTCCAGGATACTATTAAATCACTCCTGAAATATTTACAAACTTAATATTAACATTACATTATAAAATGTTACGAAAAGGCAGTCACTTAAAAAAAATCATAACAAACGGATTTAAAAATTTAGAACCTGAAAGAAATTACAAGCACTTTGCAGCTTTTAATTTTTTTAGTGCGTTATTATTTTTTTATCAATGTTCTACTTAGAAATAGATAGATTATTTGGCAGCATCGGTTGCACTGATTTCAATCAAATTGTTTTCGCATGACACACACACACACACATATACAGTCAAGCTTCTCTTATCGAGTATTTCTCATAATGATGATTCACAAAATGAGCAAAACAAAATATAAAGAGTAATTCGCTTACTGTGCAATATTTCGCAAATAAATGGGAACAAAGAAAAATCCTCTAAAAGAGAGAAGCTGAAAGAATGAGAAATTATTTCATAGTACGTTGAAATGCATCACCTTGGTAAGGTTCTAGCTAAGCTCACTACAAATTTAATTAATCACCGTTTCACACTTCGTCAAATTTTGAAGCGTTGGCAGAGACAAATGTCGTGAAACCATTTTCTTGGGGGGGGGGGAAGCATGCATTATAAATAATAAATTATATTATTATAAATTTGCTTGAGTATTTTTTTTTCGAAATTTGTCCTATTTTTCATGGATTCTTGTGGGAAAAATTATTTTATTTAACGAGTGTTTCGCATTATGAATAAGATTGGGGGGACGAATTATGCTCATTAAGTGAAGCTCCACTGAATATGTAAAAATATTCAAGGCTTTATATTTCTATGCTGATTATCAGAATGACTTTCATCTGACGTTATAACGAGAAGAATTTCATTCACTTCTTTCGGGTGATTTTACAATAATGTGCTTATCCTGAATTTTCTTCATCTTGCGTTTAACTAAGCATTGCTTCACGCTGTATTAGCATCTGTACATACACAAACTCAAAGGATTTCAAAACTAAATCCCCTTGAGCACTTGATACGTTAGAAAATTTCGTGACAAAGCTGTTCAAAATATAATATATTAGCAGAGGTTACCGGGTGCAGCATTTCTCAAACGAAAACTTTACGAAATATATCCATAAGAATGATGCAGAGAAATTGAAAATAATAATTGTATTAATGAAAAGAAATGCATCAAAATATATAGAATCTGCAGAGGTAAACAACAGAAAAAAAAGACGAATTTTCCCAACTGCAAATAGTTATGCGAGAGAGAGAGAGAGAGATCTAATCAGTTGAGAATTGTATCAGAAATTTAAACTGAAATTCCGAATTATTGATACTAACTTGAAAATAAATTCTTTAAAAAAGTTTATTTCCCAACAGGGAACACTGAAATTTTTTAAAGCGATATAAACTTAACCATTTTAATATTAATCAGTCACTGAACATCAAACCATGAGAACAGCATAACTATTTTGATCTTAATAAAGATATTTTAAATTAGTATTTTTCTTTTAGTAAAACTATTTTTATTATTATTTTTCTGCTCTTAAAAATGTTTTGATCTGTAAAATTATTTATCTATAGTAAAGATTCAAAAATGATTAATTAAATTAAATCTGATCAACTCACTACAGGACTGGATTGGATTGTTGGTTTCAATAGCACAAGAGCCAGAAAAAGCCATACTGCGCCATGCATATGGCCAATAAGAAACAAAAGTATAAAAATTCAAAATAGCGTTCACTAAAATAAAAGATGTAAAAGTCTATGATAAAACTCTGGATCATTCAATGGAAATTTAGATAAAATGGTAAAAAACCAATTGCTTTTAAAAATTGTAAAAGGGTTTTATGAGGATTTACCCGCGTACGGATGTCCAGTGATGAGGAGTTAAAAAAAGTGAACGATGAAGATTAAAATTAGGACATTCAATAAAAATATGTCGATTGTTAAAACCACCTGGCATTTCGAGCAGAAAGGAGTTCGATCGCCAGTTAAAAGATATCTGTGTGTTAAACGAGCATGGCCAATGCCAAGTCAATTTGACATCGAGCTCACGCATTGGGAGACAAGGCCATGATTTAATAAAGGGTTTAATACAATGCAATTTATTATTTATCTGTTGGTCCCATGATTTTTGCCATAGTGAATAAATATGTCTTGAGAAATTTTCTTCGAGTTGGAGAATAGAATTTCATGCTTCATAAACAAATTCACAGTTTTTGCACTAGTTTATCCACTAGTTCATTTACAATTATTCCCACATGATTCGGGATCCAACAGAATAATATTTCATAACTTCTATTTTTTAGAGTCCTCGAAAGATCCAAGATTTCCAAGGCAATGGGATGAATTCGAATGGGAAAATGGGAAAGTGTTTTTAAGGAACTGATGCTGTCAGTATAAACACAAAATTAACGTTCGGAGCAGGGAGAAACTTTCTGTAAAACATAAAAAATTTCCACCGACTCAGCAGATAAAAAAGAAAAGGATGTATACAGGGTGTAACTGAATGTTTCCGTGTGAAAAGCAAAACCACAGCCAACATGATCGTCCGTCTTGGAATCATCTGTAAAATTAGGCAAATACGTTGCATACTGACAGCGATGAGAATTAAAAAGTTTTTGAAAAATAACAGGGGCCGTTGGCGACTTTTCAAATCCATGAAAAGGTTTATAAAGGAAAACTGAGGAATATCCAAGGATGAAATGAAAATAAATCGTGTCTGAATACTCATATCACGGAGTTCCGAATCATTGAGGAGTAATTTAACTCTCACAAAATGAAGGAACGTTAGAAAGTCGAGCCATGTAAAATCTCCGAAGGCGAACAAGAAGTATCAACGAGTGCAAAGGGTGTTTCGGGACTGACATAACTAGGAGGTAATAGTGCACAGATATTTTTTTGTCGTCTTAAATTTAACGGCATTTTGTGAAAGATAATGTAAAGACTCTCCACTGGTGAAGTCCGAAATGCTCCTGAAAAAATTCTTAAAGCACAGTGGTATATGATATCCCGTCTGCGTAAAACGGAAGACCTTGCAGAACCATACACCATACATCCATAAACTATGCGTGCTAGAATAACTGTTTCATAGATTCGAAGCACATATTTACAGTTTTTTCCCCAGGAGGTTCTTAAAAGTACTTTGAGAACGTTCAAAGATCTGTCAAACTTCTTCCACAGATCTAAGACATGAGGAAGGAAAGTGAGTTTACAATCAAATATTAATCCCAAATATTTTATTTCATTAACTACAAGTATTAGATAATTTTGGATATGGATTATAGGATCCAAATGCATTCCATTCTTCCTGCAAAAGTGCTCACATCGACTTTTCTCTGGAGAAATTGCATGCCCGTTTCGATCGCTTAAATCTAATAGTTTGTTAACTGCAACTTTTCAGTTGACGCTCTATTAAACGCGTTTTGTTCCCCTGTCAAGGTATCTGAAGGTCATCCACAAACAATGCGCCTTGGATAGATGGAGATAAAACGTTAAGTATCTGACTAAAATGGACAATAAAAAGTGTGACACTGAGGATGATTTCCTGTGGAACACCCTCAGCTTGAATAAAATGATTAGAATATAAATTACCAACCAGGACACGAAATGTACGCAATAATAAAAAGTGTTTTAAAAACATGGGCAAGTTTCCTTTAAAGACAAAATTTGCAAGTATAGAAAGAATACCAAACTGCCAGGCACAGTCATACGCCTTTTCTAAATTGAAGAAGACAGAGACCGAATGATTTCGACGGACCAGCACATTGCGAATTTGAGTTTTGAGTAAGACAATATTATCAAAATCCGCTCGTCCTCTACGAAAACCACTCTCCATGTTTGTTTGTTTGTTTTTTGTATCCAATTCAAATATCAGACAGTCAACAGTGCAGAGAATTAGAGGAATATTTGCTGGGTTTCAGGATTGGAATTGGTTTCAGGTGCAAATATTCCTGCCATTGTGATGAGAACTTCTGTTCATTCTAAATACGGTTAAATAAAATTAACAGATTGGAAAGATATGTTTTAGACAAATGGCGAAGCATATTATATGTGATTCCATCAGGACCGGAGCTGGTATCATGAGCTTTCGATAAAGCTGTTAGTAGTTCGTACATCCTAAATTCTGTATTCTAAGGAATCGATTTTCGAGTGAAGAAACACAAAGACTTACGCTCTGCACGTTTCTTAATCGCTATAAACGAAGACTTATACGAATTAGCACTTGAAACTTGTGCAAATGAATGTCCAAGAGTATTCGCGATATCGAAAGGAGAAGATACCAATCCATTTTCTGTTTCCAGAACTGCAATGAAAAATTCTTGGTAAATTCCATTAACCGCCTTAACCTTCCTCCAGAATAGTTTCGAAAAAGTAAAGGCTGTGATGGAAGAGATGAACTTAATCCAGGACTCTCTCTGACTTTGCCTACGGAAACGATGAGCATTATCTCTGGCACGTTTAAAAGCAAGTAAATTCTCTGTTGTGGGATATCTGCGGAAAATATTCCACATCTTTTTTTTTGTTCTCGGTGACTGTCGCAGCAAGCGACATTCTGCCTCATTCCACAATGATCTTGAGAATTTCCTCAGAAGCGTTGTGCTTTTAGGGATGGTATTGTTCGCAGCGTCAATTAAGTAGATCACTGCATTCTGTACTGCCTCTGTAATATCAGTTCTTATGACCATATTCTCTGAAATTACTGCATGTTGCATGAAAGTAGTTCAATCTAGCAGTCCCACTGGAATAGGAAACGTGGGGAACAAGAAGTCGCCCCGACTCTATCAGCATAGAAGACCATTAAGGGAAAGTGATCCCTATCATAGAGATCACTCCCAATTGTAAACTGAGCAACAGAAGGAGATCGGAAAAGCAAATAGCCAGTTCCAGACTGTGAAATATACGGTTGGGTTCATGGAAATAGGTTTTCTCGTCATGATTGAGCAGACAGAGAGAGAGTTATCAGAGCTAAACTGTTCAATCTATCTCTCATGAGAATTTGTATTTTTCGAACCCCACAAAGTACTATGAGAATTAAAATCGCCAAGTAGAAAGAAAGGTTTGGGTAGTTGGCCGAATAAATTATTAAGTTCATGTTAGTTTCATACTGCAAGGATTACATAACTACTTAAGTTCATGGTGACAAGTAAATACTGCCAACTTTGACAAGGGCCAGCATGCAGACTTGAACAGCCACAGTTTGCAAAGAAGTATGAAAATTTAAATGAGAGCTTGGGTAAAGGTTGGAAGTTAAGATGCAAACACCACCGGAAGAATTATTTCTAGTATTAGCATCTTTCCTAGCACAGTTATAACTACGAATGTCATGTTTTAGGGAAGTTTCCTGAAAAGAAAAACAAGCGGGATGGAGCTGGTTAAAATTAAGCTTAATGCCAACAAATTTGGACCGAAGATCACGACAGTTCCAGGAAACGAAAGTATACATTAAAAACTAGAAATTTCAAGAATGTTGGTGCGAGTCTTATCAGAGGTTGGCGAAACATCGTAACTCATCCTCCTTGTCAGACGGATGAAGGGAAATGGAACCGGGACTTTTAGGTTTGCCAGAAATGAACGCTAATTCCTTATGAATATTATCTTGGGTCGCAAGTTCCAAAGCAACAAAATTTTGTGATGTTGACTTTTTCAAGTTTAATCTGATATCTTTTGGTGAGTTTCGTCGTTTCGAAAGCTTAAGATTTCTGAGAGTCTGAATTAATTTTAGGTCTGGCTGGTTTGCAAGTTTGAGATGTAGTGTTTATTTCATTTTCAATTTCAGAATCGGATGACTTTTCAGTACTTTTGGGTTGAAGAGCATATTTTGCATAATTTGTACAAGAACAATTTGCGCAGAAGGTTATTTTAGCTACAGTAGCATAGCTCAATACAAGTTTTGGTGTCTGATATAGAATTTTTTTTTCTCGCTTCAGAATAGGTAATGTCTTCTTGAAATTTAATAGAGGTAATTAGTTTTCAGACTTTACATCGTTCACGGGACCGAGAAAATGATGCATGATTCACACCGCCATTCAAACATTTTTCTTCAGCGTTACACTGCTGGCTGTCGTGGCCTTTTTCAACACAGCAGGCGCAAGTTAATGTCCCTCTGCAATTAGCCTGGCCAAAACGCTGGCATTTGAAACATCTTAAAGGATTGGGGATGTATTGGCGGACAGGCAATTTTATGTATCCTGCATAATGAAATTCAGGTATTTTTGGTCTATGGAAGGTAAGTATGTAATGTTTGGTAGGTAGGTGTTGTCCATCCTGCCGAATGGTGATCTGGTGTGCATAAGTTTTTCTTTGGGGGTTTCAGTTCCTCGGAGATCTCCTCTAGAAGAACGTTAAACAATTCCCCACATGTTATTACTCCTTTGGAGAAATTTAGCGATGCATGAGAACTATCAGTAACGAGAAAATTGGCTAAGGCTTTCAATTTCGTAACTTTCTGGGCTTGCTTTTTAGATCTTACTCCTACCAGTAAGTCACCAGAAATCTTTCGGATAGAGGCGACTTCACCAATGGTTGCTGTATTAGTTTTCTGTACATGCACTGGTGAAACAGAATTAAATGAACCGTTATTTGCAGAAACACGTTTAATAACGAAATAACGGTCAAAATGCGGAAGAGTATATTTGAGATTGAGTTCTTTGTGATTCCCACTGAAGGGAGATTTTTTAGAGGCGCCCATGTGACATTGATAAGGATTCGAGCACGACGACACCGCCCACCACGGAGTCCAACAACGGATGACAGCCACCGGCGTTAGATATTCCTAGCCTCGGCGCTTTCCAGAGTGCTGATCGGTACCTATACATTGGGAGTCACCCCGGGGACAGTGACCACCCTTAACCTCAAGCCCAAGGATCGCTTGATCCCTAGCAGACTAACAACTTGGATTGATAGCTACCGGCAGATTGATACATTGGGGACCACAGTGAATCGTTCGTCTAATGGGTCACCACGTCCGAACAACACGTGAGGTTTTTAGCTGTCCATGAGAAGCAAGAAGCAAACAGAGCAGCGACAGCTTCTCATGAAGAGCTCCCTCCCTTGCCGTCAAGGGATGGAAGGATCAAGCAGACGGCAGGAGTAATAGGGAAGAGTAAAGATCCCTGTTAACCTCGGGATTAGGACATCCGTACTCACCTATAGTAGGTGAGCCCCTGAGGGGAGATCAATTGGCACAGATTTAATTTTCGAAGTTAATAAAGCTGATCATCCAGCTTTACAAAAGAAATCGTCAATGATTTTCTCTACCCGGTTTAAACTTGCATACCTCATTTCTTTGTAAAAGTGCAAAATTAAAAAGAGATACGCGTCTCAACGTAAGAAGCACAACTCACTTACTACTGAAAAAATAAACTTAATGTTTCATTTTGACCCCGACCTAAAAGGGTTTTTTTTCACTTTTTATCCTTAAATTTCCATGACATTTTTGCAACGCTCTTTAAAATGCGCCTGCAAGTTGCAATTTTAAAATTCTGTTTCGATTAATAATGTCACTTATTTATTACTGAAAAAAAATATTAAAAGTTGATGCGTAAAAAAAAAATTCATTCCAAAATAAATGCAATACAACGTAATTATGTATGTACAAAAGTCAAAATACTGAAAATGAAATGAAAATTTGAAAGGAATTAAATCTAGAAAAAATAAATATTATCAAAGAAAAGCGTGTGGATTTAACTCGAAAACAGATCTTCGTTAAAAAATTTTTTTTCTGAAAAGTGAATTATATCATAGAGCATACAATTATTTAAGGGAATGTTCTAAATTTAGTATAAAGATTTTTATGCAAGGAAAACGTGTCTCAACCATAGATAACAAAGGGGAAGAATTTAAAAGGTTCCAAATTTGTCGAAAAAATCACATTTTCATAAAGAAGAATCATTAAATAGCTATAAAATTACAAAGAGAATTGTTTTTCCTTAAGAGTATACAAACAGGAAAAAAAAGCTCAATTGATGACATTCGAAGCAGAAACAAAGAGTAATAAATATTTTCAAAGAAATACTAATTCATTTGAGTGGACAGAATAAAAGAATTGTTTCGTAATAAATCCAAAGTTTTGATACTAAATGATAAACTTTGCTTCACATTATGTATTGATTACAAGAATTTTTTTTGCACTAATTACCTTTTAAGAAAACCAACAAGAAATTTTTCGAGATTGTCGGTTTTTACCATTTTTATTCTTTTAAATGGTTTAGGCATGTAGTTTCCTTTTAAAAGCACACATGAAAAAAAGGGCAGCTTGAGTAATGCTCACTTTTTGAATTAAATAAATACTCGAATATATCTATCAGATTTAGAAGGAATTGAATTTCTTTGTATTACTTATTTTACTTTGCATTATACGTCCTCGTCCTAAATATCATTTTTTCCTCTTCAAATATGAACATTGAAGGGTAATCTTTACTTCAAATGACACTTCCAAACGAAAATTTAAAAAGTCAAACACTGTTTATAATCATGGCAAAATCATGGCAGAGTTTGTGATCTGATGGCGTGGGAATCAAGATTTTTACCATATTACGATAAACTAATAACTCATTTTGTAACTGTCAACATTAAAGAAAGGTTTAAAAAGAATAAAGAATATAAGGTTTGTGCAAATTTCGAATAGTGGCTGTTAACTGCTGTAAAATATGAATGTAGAGTGGAAAGCAACGCCTGCTTGTCGTAATGCCTGAAGAGATGCAACGCCTCATAAATAGTTTTCGCAATTTGCAGTTTTGATTTTAAATGTATTCGTTTAGTCTGGTACTTTGAGTGCTCAATGATTAACAAAAATGAAAGAAAGTCATGGTATGGAAGAAAAAGTACAGAAAATGAATCAATCAATAGAAGAAGTCCAATATGGAGTTGCAACAACGGAATGTGTCGAAATTCTGTCTAGACCTATTAAAAGTTAAAGGCGACCAACCCTCCCCTTGAACTCTGCGGTAAACAAATTCAACCCTGATAATATTTATTTAGTTTTTTAATTCCCCCCTTAAAACCCGCCATCGCTTTCTTAATATGTTTTCCTTCACTTTTCCCAGTTCTTTATCTCATTTCGCTTCGTATTAATTCGAGGGAAACACACCTGGAATAATCTAGAATTTGAACATTATTTTAAGCTATTAAGCAGTTTTTTGAACGAATATCATTAAAGTAATATTTCGTTCCGCTTAAATTTTTTATACAATGGCACAAAATTGTGACCTAACATTTTTTTTAAACCCTAGAAGAATGTTGAAGACATCTTTTTTCTAAGAAAGCTTCAATTCCTTTTAATTAATTCCGAATTTATGGCTCAGTTCGAGTTGTAATGCAGTTGTGCTTTGCTCAAAGATTTCGTGCACAAAAATTAGAATCCTTTTTAAGTCTATATAAAAAATAATAAAAAAAAAAAGAAATTTCAAATTGGAGATAAGCATCAATACTGAGCAAACAAACGAAAGAAAATATCACTGAAAGAAGCGGAAAAGTATTCATCGTCTTCCTCTAGAATGCATTAACGAAGGTACTCGTCTGAATATTGGGTAAGGCTCAAAGTCAACATCACATTTAAAATGTAGCGTAAGTAGCTTACTCAATGAATGTAAGAACATTTTTTATATGATATTCCACGAAAATTTGGGAAAGAGTTTCAACAATACAAATAAGGTGTTAAATAAAGATTAAAGAGCATAATTTCGAATTCTAAGCATTTAAATGAATTCTTCATTAAATGGAAACCTATATTTAAAAAAATGTCAATTATAAAAAAAGAAAGAAAAAAAAAAGAGTCACAAGGAAATTTTCGCACAAAATAAAATTTGAGTAAACACAGAAAACAATGGTTTCTATTTGCAATGAATGTTCAAACGGGAAAAGAGAACGCGGATATTTATTATAAATGAAGAAACATATCCAAATCCTCTATGATACTAAGATAACTAATTTGAGTATGTCGCAAGTCAACACCAATATATCTTATAACTTTGTGAAAGTTAACAGTTATGCTAAAAGCCACGGCCTAATCCTCTAGACACCTAATGTGAGCTCTCCGTTATTCTGCCTTGAGGGACACGTCTTGTTATCAAGAACGGACTTCACAATCCGCGGCCGTTTCTTTAAAATAGCCTATTTACCATCCTCAAAAATATTTTCTGTCTCCTACCACGCGCCTTTCCCAACTTTTTACTGCGAGTATCTATTTAGATTTTACGTTGTATCTCGAAGCTCTATGTAAATAAATTTATATTTTTATATGTTACAATATTATTTACAGTGGTTCTAAAGAAAAAAATGGATGTTCTTTCATCTTCTAAATTCATGCTTTAAAGATTCCTTTTATGAAAAAAATCCCTATGATATGATATTTAATATGACGAAGAGCATTTTTGTTGCTTTATTGACATTTGAAAGATTCATATCAGCGCTTCCATAAACTAATTTCTCTATTATTCATTATTTTTCTAATTCCCCTTAAAAGTAAGTACATTGTCTGTTATATGAAAAATAACTATGTATGCTATTAATCATAAACAAAGGTTTTCTCAGAAATAAATGTACATGCATTTATTATTTAATAGTATGCTGATTTACGCTGTGTTATGATAGCACGTCCTTTTATCTTATCTTATGATATATAATGGATTCTAAACAAATTTCCTTTTACATTTATTATGTCAATATAAACTTATTCAGCTTTTAATGTAAGTCAAAAGTGCTATCAAAAGACTTATTTTGATCTGAAAATTTAGCAAACTTTTACTTTTCATTTTTATGTGCCTTATAAGAATGTTAACTTTACTTACAAAAATATTTAAATTTTGTGTATGCAATTTAAATACCGAAATGAACAAATAAAACTATTTCATGTTAAATATAATAAGAAATATTGTAATGTAATAATTCAGGCAGAATCGAACGCTAGAATCACAATAATATACCTGTGAACTCTCATAATCGTGTAAATAACTGTGTATGTAACCTGTATCAGCAGAGTAGTATTCTGTAATATCGTTTCCTTTCTTTCGAGAAGAACCTTAAAAATGTATTGAAGAAATAGTAGCTGGTTATTGGCGAACACTTCTGCAGATCTTTCCTGAAAAAAGACACTATTGAACGGAATACCAGCGTCACATTCTTCGACATCAAAATGAACTGCATCCTTTCACACCAAGTGTTCACAAATAAAATCCGATATTGTCGTTTTACTTCCCTGTGTGAGACTCCTTTTTCTGTTTGTCGGCTATGCGTGGGTGATGTGTGGAGAGCCTCGGATCTGACACTACCCCATGCATCAAGCTTCGAAAAAAGGAACGCGAAGACACTTTTTTCTATGAAAGTAGCAGAGAGATAACTTAATTCTCAACAGAAACTGCCAAAAGGATATTTCGCGCTTTTTTAGCATCTTCATAGACTGCAATATTTTCTTCATCTCGATGGAATTCAAAAACACAGGGGAAAAAGGTGAAGGTTAGGTTTTTTAACTTTTGTAGTGAACTTATAATCTCTTTCTTATGCGCCAATATACATGCTGAACTTAAAAATATTCCTTTAAAATACAGGAAAAGGCGATATTAATGATAAGATAGTTGATGGTTATGAAAAGACTATTTTTAAGATACGTTTAACGTTTAAGATACGTTTATTTTGATTTTTCCTTTTCTGAACTAATTTGTCCATCCAATAATCACCCAGTGCTAAACATACTTCCCTAATTTATTGTATGTGTGTGATTATTGTTAATTGGGGTGTCACAAGGAATAAGTGACTTCTTAAGAAATCGATTTCGAGTTGTTATATTAACGGCTCGTTTCGGAGCTATGCTAGGAGGAATTTATATATGATGACAAAGATGGCATCTGAGTAAGTAACATCTTTCGAAATTTCCCCAACACAGCAATATGATTAAGCTTGTATTAGACGGCAAAGTTAACATACAGAGGTCCCACAATCAGTCAGTGGTGAATCAGATCTTCAGAACACAATTCACAGGTTTCCAAATCAAGATTCTATCCCTTCACTACAATGAACATTCACCATGGAAGAGAGAAAAGGGCTGAGAATTCATCTTTCATGAAAAATACAAGACAAAAGAAATTTTTTCTCATTGCGGCCGAATTCCGTTTGTGCAAGAATATATGAAACTATCTTTCATTAATAACTTTAATGATGCCTGCAGAACTCCGATCCGGTGCACCTATTTGAATTTGCTCAGCCAATGTGTTTGGAATAATAATTTGAAATTGTTGGGGTAATGAGGTGCTATTCGAAATTCACTTTAAAAATGATAGGATAAAGAGAGAGCACAAAAACAAATCAAAATTGCTTTGGGCAACATTCACACTTGAACGATATAGAGACACATCAATTACACTAAATATTCACAATGAAATATATTTTGTAGCAGAGATGCAGAGATTAAACTACCTAGGTTTTCGCCAACTTTTGAAAAAGCAGTAAGAACTCTTACGAAGATATCAGCATTCGTGAGCCTGCAATCTCTGCTCGCAGTTGAAAATTTAAATAACTTACTGCGTAATTGCACTACAACGTTAATGAGCTGGCGTTTCCGGACATGCTTTTTATTTCAATTTTTTCCTGGTACCAGCTCCATTCATTTAGCCTGAAATACTGTACCGAATTTCATTTTTATTATTTTTGAAATAAGTAATGAGTATGAAAAAAAAGAGAGAGATTTCTAGTATTTCGCAACTCATTTCGATCATTAAAATGGGAAATAGAAGTTTATTCATTTCAATAAAATAAAATTATACGTACAAGAAGTAAAATAATAAGTGCTAAAAATAGCACACTTTCCAAACAAAAATCGCGAGGCTTGAAACATGTTTAAAAATCGATATTTCTGTAAGAAAACGCAAATATTTATTTTACTTCAAATGATTTGATTCAGAATACGATTTCTATAAATATTTATTCAAGACATTCTTAGAAAAAAGTGAAACAGATACATTTATTTTAATTAAAATAACCTTATTCAAAGCTTTGCGGACTAGCTAGTTCACCTGAAATAATGGTTGTGTTTACTTTCAATTAAATATCTTACGTATACGTGGATGTTTATGATTTCCCAAAGAAAAACAAATAAACAACAAATTGCGGCAGGCATTATTTAAAGCGCGCTATTTTATTAGCTTTACATTTAATTCTGATTCTAGTGGATGAGTCTATGAACCATCCTAATGGAGTTCGATTGGCATCAGAGTGCTGTGAAATGTATAAATGTGTGACTCGCCTAAATTTTCCGGTATTGTGACTTTATTTTTTTTATTCTTCGTGTTTAATATCATACAAATATTAAACAAATTCATTATGGTGGATTTACACAATGGGAAAAATCGCATGATTAAAAATTTGATAAAGCAATGAAAACAGTTTGAATTTCAGTTGAATAAGGGGATATATTGTTTAAAATTACACCAAAATATTTATAAAAGAATTGCCAATTTTTTTATAGATATTTTGCCTTGATAAACTGCTATTATTAAAAGAGAATTTTTTTATATTAAAAAAATTTATTAACTTTACCGAAAATTTTTCGTTTGTTAATGCATAAAAACATCAATCATTTTACTTAATTCTTAATTAATTAAATATTAATTTTAAAAATTTATTCCAAGGTGCTCATCTCTATTTTTCAAAATATATCTGAGTGAGATTTGATAGATGAAGGTCTAACGACCGTCGCCGAAACACACACTTTTACGCATGCATGCACACAAACACGTTCTTCTTTATTATTATAAGGGATAGAGTGACCGTAGATATTTATCCTTGCTATCTCATATACAGATCATTTTAATACAAAGCAAAATTTAAAATAATATTCATAGTCTGAAAGATATAATGATTTGTCTTGTTACTTCTATTTTTCAGACATATGCAGTTCCAAAGCTTAATCTGCATTCATTTGCTTTGGCAAATATTTACTTGAAATCTATTTAATTTCTTGCGGATTTTCATAGGATATTTCTAGATAGGAGAATGTTTTAACAAATTGAGAAAAACTCATACTTTCTCTGTTTAATATAATGTACTAGGTTTTTTTCAGAAGTTGACATCTAATAGTTAAAATAGTACTGAACATGTGGCAAGTTTAAGGTCCTATGGAGAAAAGTGTATCAGTTGGGTTTTAATTCATCTTCAAGTTTGACCTAAAATAACTTTCATGTTGCTGCAGATAATACAACAAACACATTTATTACAAAGGACCTAGAAAATGGAATTCAACGCATAATGTTTTGAACATAAAAATTCTCAGATGTAACATTTTAACGAAAGATAGTCAAAAATTGTTATGTATAGTTTCAAATGTTACATTTTTTTTACATTTAAAAATAACATTCCTGATTGTGCGTAATGCATTATTAATGACTATTCTTCGGTCGGCTTCGTCATGAAATTCATAAAATCTCAAAAATAAAAATCACATGGATTAATATCTGGTGAATTAGATAATCGGTGCAATACCACAAGATAAAGATTTGATTATACATAACTTCTGATCCAGACTTAATGTTAATAGCTTAATCGAGAGTTTGAATCTCAAAATTAATTTCGTAGAAATAGTGTTGCATTTTCACTACGTAAATATCAATTTTATACAATAAAAAAACCATCTTTGGATGAATGCGACAATTTGACAGAAATTTTGAAAAGGAATGGATACGATATTAAATAATTCACTACGACATAATCTGTCAATGTTGCAGAAACTAATTTTTTCAGCTCTAAGTTATCGTTTAGCTAACATTGAACTTATACTTCAATGGCATCATGTTGATGCTTATAGCAACATTCTAATATTCGATATTAGTCTTGATTTTTGGCTCATTGCTTTTAATTTTGCCAGATAACTGCTTCATGTGTAGCAGCGATGATGATATCGCGTTACACAGACATTTACACACTCTTCAAGTTTTTTCCCCCTCATCCTAAGCAGTTTTCTCTCCAGATAACAAAAGAAGGCACAAACACATCAATTTTTAAGCTTAATCTTTAAATGTTATGTCCTGAAGGGCAAAAGTTTGAGGTGTATTTCTGAAATTATTAGTTTTTCTTCCGTTCCTCCACATCACAATGTGACTCATCACAAAGGTTCAAATCTCATTGAGTCATTACGTTTTTGCTCAAAATTCAGTGAATTGTAAATGTCAGCAATCGTAACACGAGTCGCAATAATACTCGCAACGAAATCTTTTCTGAAAGCAGTAGATAACTTGAAAGCCAACAAATGCGTTAGATTTATAAAAATCGTAGAAAGAAATATTTTCGAATAAAGAACGACGAAGATAATATTTTTCTCTTGTAAATATAGTTTTTCTTGCGAGTTTTTTCCGGAGACAATTGTTCCTTTTAAAGCAACTATTTTAATATGGTGTGGGATGCGATAATCGGGAACTCAGTATAACTATGAACGAAGACTTCTAAAAGCCTTTTCGAGGCCTTAACAAATAGGGGAGCATGCCACTTGTTTAAAACACTCTAAAATAGGAAGAAAAATACTTTTCTGTATACCTCAGTGTTATTTTCTATTGTTTACTTTAATTGCAACTGCGTAAAGAAAAAGTGCAACTAAAACTTACACAAGGTAAGTATTTTTCGCTACACTTAGGGTGTACAAACTTTGAATCCGTAGAATTTAATGGTTAAGAGAGAATATTGATTTTTTTGCACTTTTTCTTGAAAAACAAGGTCACGTTCTCACGTATACATGACGATTTTCAACTCGAGGTCATTGGGAACAGGCTTTTAATGTAATAAATAGTAATGTAATTAATGTATTTGGGATTATTTATCATATGATAGGAAGAGATATTGAATCAAGTAAACGTAGTTAAATAAGACTAAAGTAACAGCTGCATTTTAAAAACTTATTACCTACTTCATTGTGAAGATCTACTTATACATGTCTTTTCACATATAAAAGTTGGTTGCTCGTAATAGTTTGATGCTGTTTGACGTCAAGTACGGAAGAAGGAATGAGGGGGAAGAAAACATAATATTGGTGGAGAAATTTGCAAGTGGTGATTTTGATTCATTCCATCAAGAAGTCTGCGGAAAAAGAGGAAGTAATTTATCTCATATTAATTGCAGCTCACGTCCCAACAATTATGCATTGTTTGATTTACGCCATTGAATATTTCATAATGAAGTGTTCATTTTTGGTAGAATAGATATAGTTGGCGATGATAAATGATGCACCAGATGAGCAGCAATTGCACGTAATCAAAAACTGTTTTGATGGCCGATGATAAGCTTGTGATTTCCGAGAGTCAAACAAGATCTTTTTATTGAAGAAGATAACGAGAAAAAGTATTTACTTTTTGACGATGAAGAAGTGTAAACATTTAAGAAAAGGGAGGTGTTTAACTGATCGAACATTCTGTTTTAACTGGAAAATTTTGATTCCTACTACTAAACTAAGCGCCAAGTATATACAAATTACAATGGGCATTATTTTCAAGCTATAACGTTTTTACTTTTGTATATTATAATATTCAATTATTTCAGTTCGTATAAAGATTCATTTGTAAGGTTTACTTGAAGCAATTGGATTTTAAATGTTTATAAATTATTCCAAATTGAAGATATTAGGTAGTAATGATAGTTTACAAGCAATATTTTATGAAATATATTTATGATATATTTTATGAAAAACAGTAAAATTAAAATACTTTTGGAGCAAATGAAAATAAGCAATAAAATACGTTCTGTTTCAAAATAAAGTAGTTCCCCTTATTTCAAACATATATACAATATATATATATATTTAAATCAGTTCGTTACGGTTTTCAGAGACCGAAACATGTGTTGTCAGATTGCCCCTAAACACCGTTCGGTAATTTCAAATATTGTGACAATTACTAACATTTTTCCCTATGAGACTGGTTAATTGTGAAATTAATTATAAGAAAAGGCTTTATTTATTAATATCTGCAGTATACAAATATGAACCCATAAAATATGCAGACCTGTTCTCAATATCATACAGCAGTTTTAAATGCATAAAAATGATCAAAGTTTCAATATTCATTCCCAATCATCCCAATTGGCTATGATGATCATGATCCGAATTCCATCCCTATAGCTTGATGACTTCTTAGCTATAGTATTGACAGATTCACTGTCAGGCCCACTCAAAGATGCGCCGCATCGTTGATTCCAAAAATCAGTTCTACTTTGAATAATACAGAAAGGAAGTAAAATAATCGTCAAAAAATTAGAATTCGAGATTTTGAGGAATCATGTTTTAGAAGTCCATGAGTTCGCAAGACATTTGTTTTTAATCATATCTCAACAAAAATCTATTTCTGAACAGGATTACTCAAAACAGTTTTGACCTGTTCGGATGAAAACAGAGTGCAGTCTTTGCACCAAATTTGTAGATTTCTATCAAATTTTGAGAGGAACTTCGTCTAATAGTCTGTCCGAGAGCAAGTGGAATCGACAACTACGAAACGTAAAATGTTAGATTAATAGAACTTAGTACACAGTTTTATCTTCTAATTTGCAGGCCCCTTTCTAAGTTTGAACCAAATCCATCAAAAGGTTGACTGTTTGTCAGTCTACATATTTTCTTGCACATAAATGTTGTAGATAAAAAATGCAACTTTTTAAATAAATGAAGTTTGGTACATAATTTTGATATTAAATTTGTAGCTGTGTCAAATTTTGCTTTCAATAGGTCGAGACATATACACACTTGGCTTATCCACTATAATTTGAAGCACAAAGCGCTCATAGACTGAAAATGAAAATCTAAGTACCTGCGGTGTTTTTGTCCTTGCCGAAGGTTTCGAAATTTTTTGCGAGGTGAAAAGCAACAATTTCATCATTACTGCGGAGTATGCGAGGAAGATACGGGAAGCACACTCCGCTGGTTTTGACTGACATTCATACTCTGGAAGGCCGATATTCTTCAAAATAATTAATGCCATTATTTTCAGCATTTCTTTTGCTTTCTTAATTTTGAATAGTTGTCCCAAAAGAGATGTCAATGAAACTCTTATTATATATATATATATATATATATGTGCGGAATACGAATTATCTATATACGAACATCTGATTTGTTGCGATTATGTACTATTATTATATTCTGTGCTCCAAATGCTTTTCCCAATATTCTGTGCAGGTGTGACTAATCTTTCCCATTGCGCACACGCACACACATATATATATATATATACACACACATACATATATATATATATCGTCTGGTGATGTTCAGAAGTACGAAATTCATTGATAGTTAGTTCTATAGTTCTTTTGGCATAACGTTGTATATGCAAAGCAGGAAAATGCAACGTGACTGGCATTGCGAAGAAACTTCAGATTCCTTCTGAAACGCAGATGGATAAGAATAAGTAAGGTAATCTATCTTTACGTCGCAGCATATTATCAAGCGACTGCAACTACGCTTAGAGGTAGCATCTGAGTGCTCTCAGAACCAGCTTGCAGTACTTCTTTTGAAACACGCCATTAAAGCAAGAATCTTAAAATAAATGCAGAAATAAATCTTACATCCGTCAGTTTCACCTGCATTTAACTTTTTCCTTCTTCAGAACTTCTCTGAACAATGTAAAATGTTAACTGCTCCTCATTGTGAATACCACAGATGGCATTTCTTTGCAACGGAGAGTAAAAGACGAATATCGAAAATAAATTATTTCAAAGAAGTAAACAATTACTTCTCTAAAAGAATTTTACGTTTCTTTCGATGAATGCTTTCTTAGATATACAAACGCTAATAATCGGAATGAAGATGGTGCAGCGTTCTTGCCCCATAAATGTCGTTCTTAATATAAGACCCTCTGTTGAACAGAACGAATATTCGATTTCGTTTCACTCCTTCTCCCAGTGCATGTATTTGCAGCAAGACATCTCGAAAATCTCAAGGGAAGTTCTTTCATCTCAAAGCTATGGTTCATTTAAAATTCACTCTCTAACCCTGCAATTACGGACGGTACTTTGAAATACCGTTTGAATCCGGCTGATATTTTCTATGACTGTTTTTTTCTAACAGTACTTGAAAATTACTGTTAGAATACTGGACGCATCTCCAACAGAAAGCAGTGATTGTCAACTAAAAATAACATTAAAAAACTTTTATTATTAATTTAATTCATTAAATTATTTCAATGAATTAAAAAAAGTTTTTTTTTCTTCTTCCTTGGATTATTTTGTACCAAAACTTAACTAATGGTTCAAAAATAAATTTGAAAAATGGATAATTAAATAGTTTACTAAATGAATGTTAAATAATGAATATAGATTATTAACTCTTAAAGTTTATTAACTCCGTACATAAATTAAAAAAATATCCTACGGTGAGAATTTCATTCGATATGAAACTTCTGATTCATATCACCTTTAAGGACGAAAATAACACGCCATTAATTCATAAAATCGGGTTATGGAACTCCCAAGGTAAAATTTAGAATATCCGTATTGAGTGAAGTTTGATGCTTTACAAATGAGAAGAAATAAAACAGCATTACAAAGAACGGCAACTCATTTTTAACAATGAATCCCTAAAGTAGAGGATAGTTATAATTAAACTTCCCCTATAAACAGCATCGTACAACACAAGCGGGCGAACGGATTCCAAAGAAATTTGGTGTGTAAACTATACACGAGATGCACTCACGGAATTTAGAAAAAAAAATCAGTTCTAAAATGTCCTTTTTCCAGAAAAACATTAATTTTAACACAATAAATAATCCAAACGGAATACAGAAACAATATTAACATTTCTTGATTCGTTTCTGATCACCTTGTCATCGAACCATATTAAGTAGAGGTAAGGAAAAAATAACAGTACGCTGTTTGAGAAAAACAGTTCAGTTTCAGAAACAAGAACAGAGTAGAACGAAATTGCACAAGAGGAGCAGTTGTTAATCGTGTCCAGGATGATGTAGGGAAAGGTGCTCCACGTGTCCACTATCACTCACCTGCAAATTTTCAAGTCGATAGACAGTGTGTTCAACAGCATATCGTCAGATCGTACCTGATCAGTTGTGATGCTTCTTACATGAAGCATTATGGAGTTGTTTAAGTCATTCGATGTCGCAACAAGATACCGTCATTATTACAGCTGGAAACATCGACATAAAACATGACGACTGCAAACGTTTCTTATCATAAACTGTTTTGCAGAAATCTTCCTAGAATTGACAGCTTTTTCCGGTTTTACATTTTATTACTTATAATTCTTGTTCTGCATCATTTTTAATACTATTTCTGTATTCCGTTTGGCCGCTTATTGTGTTAAATTTAACGTTTTTCCGGAAAAGGTGCCCTCTAGTGCACATTTTGGAACTAAAAATTTTTTCTCATAATTCCGTGAGCGCATCTCGTATAGCAAATTTCGCTGCAATCCGTTCATCCCTTTTCTTTGTAGGATGTTGTTTAATGGAGAAGTGCAATTATAAGCACCCTGTAGATTCAGATGGTTAAGCTTTAAAACTCCACTAACTTAAAAAAAAAAAATTTAAACAGCTCTATTGCCTGTTCTGATTTCAACAGCTGAATTAAATTTTTCTGTTCTTCAAATTACGCAGAAAAACTTCAATTATTTGTATATTTTAATATAATATAAAATTGCATTATATATTAATTAATAGACATATTTTACATATTAATATTATGTATTATTAATATTTATTAATGTAGTTTTATACAATTTAAACAAATTTTAATATTTTAATCATTTGGTGTAAATTGCAAGCTATTATTTACTAACTTGAATAAGGTAGATACATATGTATATGAATTAGGTAGATACTGGCAGTTGCTTACTATACTTTGAAAATCCACATGAACATTTAAAAGGAAAAAAAATCGTCACAACTCCATGTATTTGCCACATGTACCGTAATTCATTTCTCAATCGTGTATTTATTGTATAAGCAGTCGAAATTTAAATAATCTTCACTTCATAAAATTTGTTTAGCAATATAATAATGGCATCCATAAGACTTCTATATTTGAAGCTTATATGCTTCAAAAAATAAACTTTTACATAAACGAATCAAATTTTCATAAATCGCAAAAGCTTTCCAGCTATGCTTTTAAAATTAATGTGGTTATTTCGAAATGCCTGATGTAATTCATTGGCGACAAGATCGGAGAAAGACAGCTTCAGAAAAGAAAAGATATGACCTTTTCATTTGAATTTTTATTTAAATCTATTATTAAAGCATAATAAAGTGCGAAACAATTTTCTTAGAACTGAAAGCGGGTTACCTGCTTCTCCCTACCGTCTGCTAGACAGCAATAAACTTACACGTGCAACTAGAGTTTTTCACAGACTTGCATAGACACTATCGATCAGCTTCCCGAAACGCCTAAATGTTTGCGCTTTGAGTTTGCAAAAGAGTTCCATCCCTTTTAATCTCATATATCGAACAGAAATTAAATGAATAGACTTTAAGAGATTCAAGTTATTTTCTATGATCGTGATTATTGCAGCTTAATCAAAGACTGTTTTACTAGCTCATGAGCCCTGTTCACTTTTTAGAGTCAAATCAACATTTCATATGTTCTAATAACTTTTTGGAGGGAGTGAAAAACAAAAACATCAGCATCGGCATCGAACGAATGGAGACAATGATTTTTTGATGGATGTTGCCATTCCTCTGGGCATTAATAATGCGCGGAGCCAGAAATCACGTCGCGAATGGAATGAGAGTAAAAAATGGCCGGCTTCTCCTTTATTAAGAACGGATGAAAAATAAATACCGTACTCATCGCTCTTTTTTACGACGCCCACTCTCGAGATTGCAATTATTATTAGACGCATGAAATATTTCTAGTCCGATCAGCAAATCTATTGACTGGAACGAAACAAACAACGACTGCCACAGACTAAGTCGTAATATCTGAACAGGAGGCTTTTTCTCTAGTTCTAGTAGTAGGAGTTATCGGTTATCTTTCCTAAACCATAAATATATTTCAAGCCACTCGTTTCTTTTTAAAACTGGCATTGCAGTAAAAATCGATTTGTTCCTTGCATTTTGCATTAGTTTTATTGAAAATACACTTAGTGATTAAAACACTTAAGAAAATCTTCGCATGATTAAGATGGTACGTAAAAATTAAACAGAATAGAACATTTATATAGTTAAAAATAATTCAAATAACTGCTACTTGAAACTGAGGCTGAATTGAAGTGAAAATATCTTCATCTATCCAGCTAATTAATTAGATATTATCTTTTTACTTGTCTACTTTAAGTTCTGATCAATGGTAACAACAAATTAACGTAAAGAAATTTACTTCTTAAATAAATAATCACTTGAGAAGTCATCAAATTAAACTGGATTAACAGTCTGAATTTAGACCATCAAATTTTTAAGATAAAAATGAAGCCCCTTATCTGCGTTTAAAACCTTTTTAGAGGTCAAAGGTTTAAATCTAAAATTTTTTAGATTAATTGACCAATGACAACTTTTTTTTATGAAACTAAACATTAAAGTGTTCAGCAATTTCATATAACAGGCGCCTGATTAGCCAACTATTCTTTTTTATAGAAGAACGCTGGAATTAACACGCCTATAAAAGTTGTGACGATGAAGTGATGATATGAAAAACATAGATAGAATTAATAAAAAATTCGAAATCTCCACCGTAATTTTTAAAATTCCACGTCAAGATCTGATTTTCTTATTCTGTAGAGTTCGTGTTTTTCTTTGAAAGTCATATAATTTTCTTAAAAAATTGGTCTAAAATGTTCTTACTAAATAAATAATTTAAAAAAATTAAAAAATCAATTCAAAATAAATTAGTTCACCTCAAATTGAAAAAAAAATGTTACGATAAGAATATATTAGGCGTACATGATAAAAATGAAGTTTTAAGTTGCGAATAAGTTTGTTTTATTTTCTATTTTTTAAATAAGTCAACTGATATTTCGTTGAAACAACTGTAATAGGTATGCCTGTTACAGCCTATATCATATTTCCTATTAACGGTTTAAAAACACGTTTGGCCTTATCTTAGAGTAATTTAAAATTTTCAGTACAGGATGTAGAGAAAATTCGTTGTAACCTAGTAAAAAAATCCAAAGAGGAGTATCATGTCAAATTATTGGATTTTGTAGAAGTTTGCATATTTTATTTTGACATCTCCATGGACATGTAATTTTGAATAAAAGAGTCATGCATCATTTATCTGAAAATTCATGGTGTCGTGGCAAGATCGCATGCAGAGGGGGGACGTTGTCAGCACTGGAGAAAAATTGAATGTATATATATATATATATATATATATGTGTGTGTGTGTGTGTGTGTGTGCCCCTTCAAAGTATATGAGAAATGAGATTATATGACTTCAAGAGAAAAATGACCTTTATCCGAGAATTCCGGCCCTACATTGGATTTTAGCTTTACACCCTTGATGTAGCAGGTGGCGGTGATTTTCAGTCAATAACACGAGGTGTCTTGTTCGGAACTATCCCTTAAGTAATGCATTTATTATCATTCTCTGCTCCACTGTGATGTCAAGAGAAGTTCGAATTTTTGCTGCTCTGTGCGATCAGTCTTCCCTCCCAGTATTTGCCCATCTACGTCTGTCCCCTTGACCACGACTCACAAACATTAGATCCCACTTTTCCTTTCTGAAAAATCTTTCGAAAAGATAGTCAACAGTTTCTTAGCTCTATCATTTGTCCACATTCATTCATTATATCTTCTTCGTCTCATCGAATTGTGTTCACGACGCATTATTCGAGTGATAAATAAATCTCGAGAAGCTCGCATCGCGTTTTAGAAACAAACATGCTCTACGCGTTCGTTATAAAAAATAATAGTGCTACTTTTATTAGTCAAGCACGATATTTAAATAGACATAATTTTTCAGCTTTCTAAACTCGCTTTCCGAATTTCATTTTTCTAGCATAAATATTCCTTTGTATCGGGATTTTATTTTAAGCCAATGAGTGCGTTTGAGGTGAAGGTCGATGCATCCGCGCAACATGAAATGGAGAATGCTATTTTTTAAATAACTGTTTCATTCCTATTTCCGTGTGTACTTGAAAATTTGTTTAGTATCTTTATTAAATTCTGTATAATAATCCGATATTCTAATTTAAAATTCTTAGCAAAATGATGCAAAATTCTCTCTTTATCCTTATAAGTGTGAAATATAAGAGGGTTTTTTTTAAAGTCTTATTCGTAAAAATGTATTATTTCATTCAGCTCTATTCTGACTATATTTTGAAAAATCTAAGAATCCAAGTTCAATTTGCATAGAAATAAGAATTATTTTGTGAAATAATAAAATTAATTTTTAATAATATAAGCCATGGATTTGAAAAGTAAGGAGCTGCAAAGAAGCCTTCATTTCTACATTCCATCGAGTCCCTCAGTGTCAAAAAATGAAAATGACAATCAAAAGCCATTTTGATTGAAGAAATATTTTGTTATTTTAATAGACAATTACCTTCAGTTTATTTTTTTTCTTCTTTTCCATTATCATTTAATATTCTATATCCTTGCTTTGTTTTTCAGCTTATTCATGTTCTAAAACATTGAAAAGAATTTTAATTAAAAGTGTTAATGAAGATTTTTAAGTTGCAAAGGTCAGAACTGAAAGAGGTTTATAAAGACCTCTTCTTTTTATTCTTCATAGTCTTCAAGTCTTAAGTTTAAACAGACAACAGATCATACCAACGGATTAAATTAGGCTTTAAAAAATGGATATTTTACCTTTTAAAGAAAAAATAACAACGATTTTTTTTTAAAAAAGCACCGGAGAAATATTTACCGTTTTTCACTGATTACGTATCAGTGATTGAATATCATTGATTCAATGATTCAATCAATGATTGAATATCATCGATTACCATCATAAGGAAAATTACTGACATTTAATAAAAAAATTTGAAAGGATGGATCAAAGCACAATAATCAACTAATGCTAATGGTTCAAGCATGCGTATCATTTGAGATTTATGTATATATTGTGGTTTTTTTTTTAACTCTTAAGTAGACACAACTATATTGTACAATACCAGAAAGCAGAATACCGGTAATAAATAGTTTGCTTGAAGAAAGATATACATTACTCTAGTTAGTAAATGCAGATGCCCAACTATTTCTGTTTATTCGGTATCATACTCCTTCAAATTGTTTTAATCTATTTGCAAACAATACAAACATAGCCTTTTGAGAGGTGTTATTATTATAATTTTTAATTTTCAGAGTTTCTGGGCATTTTTATTATGATCAAGTGAATGTAAATTGATTGTATTTATAAAAACACTCGAACAAATACAGGAATGTAATGTTTCCGAATGAATACATTTGACATATCGGAATATTTCTGAGAAAAAAGTGGGAAAGTTGCAGTTTCTTTTATTTATACAACTCGTTTAAAAAAGTGTTAAACTAGAGTGTATTAAAAATAAAAGTGATAATAAGAAACTATGAAATGAAATATGCAGGTATTAGGAAAAGGTTTGCGTTTAGTACACTCATTTATCCCTATATGTTCAGCAGATGTAATTCTTGCATAAAGATTATAAAATTGATATGATTACTAGATTATTTTTATGCTGGTTGATAGGTGACAATTTACAGTCATAAAGTAATTAATTGGTAGTCACCAGATCATGAATTTTAATTTGTAGTGAACTTTGAAATTATCAAATGGATCAGCTGAACATATCTATTTTATTTTCCACATAAATTCAGTGTCCACGAAAATCTCTTTTTGAACTCAAAAAGGGTTGGGAAAATATGCAACTTTATACTTTGGGGAGTTAAATCAAATAACATGAAAAATGTAAGAAATTTATAGTAAAGAAGAATTTTCCAGTTAAAATTTTTCTATTTGCATTTTTAACATTTGCATCTCAATGGCAAATGTACACAAAAATATAAGATCAAATTTTGCCATCTTCGAACCATACTTGAGACATATTTTTTTTAATCCTTTTTAAAGTGTAATTTTAAAATCGTATATTTTTCAAATGTCGTTTAATTACTGTCATATTAGGTTTTATCGTTGTTTGTAATTAGATATCGGTTATATAAAAATTTCTAAGCAGAGTATAAGAGACAAATATATTGAACAATAATATTGCCCTATCAAATGTATTGTTCTTAGAGAAATTTATTGTTTCATTTTTTTAGCTGCTGAAGGTACTGAAATTACTAACTATAACAATTAAGATGCTTATTATAATGAAATGAGAAATGGATGGATGGAGAACTCAGAATATTCTTAAATAATAAATCGTCAGAATTTTATAAATAAAAAATATATAAAATTTGTTTCAATTTTTTTAAAATTTTTATTGGTTAAAATCTATAACGTAAAGATATATGAAATTTAATAACTGCGAAATAAAAACAGAAAACAACTATAATTATAAAGCAAAGAAAATACACTTTATAAAATGAATCAATTTGAAGTTGGAGCATGAAAATATTTCTCTAAACAAAAATACGAATAAAATATCCGTTTCATTTAAAGTTTTTGAGTTGGGAAATATATTTAAAAAAGTGTGCAACATCAAACTGCGAGTGAACGAAAATTTACTTTGTGACTAAGGAGCCTAATGTACCAAAGAAAACAAATTTTACAACGAAAAGAGATGATGTTATTAAAATAATTGTTGTATGGGTTTTATATAACAATCAAAAGTTTCGCTGAAAATAGAGAACAAATATTTTGAAAAATTCATTGGAAACAAGATAAAATTCTTATAACAACTAAATGGGTATCATTCAAAAGGTAACTTTCAAAAAATTAAGATGAGGAAAAAATCATTCTTGCGAAATATTGATTTCGTCGTTGTTTTAACTCTCATTTGGACGGTGGAGAGTTTTAAGTGATCTCACTTTTGTTTTGAACAGCATATGCGCCAAAATTCACGGAGATTGACCGAAAACAATTGGTTTGCTTAGAAAATATCAGAATACTGACATTTTGAATTTAATATAAATTTCAATTTGTGCAAAAATTAAATATCCTTTATTAAGTTTACTTTCGAAATAAAGCATTTCAAAAGTAAGTAGATTTTATAATTAGAAAAGAATTTATACAAGAAACGAAATACCAATGTCTAGAGATAGGAAGACTATGAAATTCAGGTTTAATAATCAGGCTTCTGAAATTAATTAACTACTTCAAAAATAAAAATCTTCAAAATTTTAATAATCCAATTTTTAAAAACAGCATAAAAAAGGAAGAATAAAAACCATATCATAATATTTGATTATAATTATTAGCTAGAAATTAAAGTCTGAATTGTGGATTGTTAAAAATATATCTACATTTTAGAGTAAATATGCAAAAAAAAAAAAAATTAAGTGTCCTTTTTAAAATGTATAATTCTTAAGCTAACTGAAGCAAATACGGCATAAAATAATAAGATTTTAAAAGAATTATCAAATAAAAGAAAACTTTGATCAATGAGATCGAGGTAAAAATTAGGCATAAAAAGATTTTTTGCATAACAATTGGTGCATTAAAAGTAAAAGCACTAAAATATAAAGCAAAAATATGCCTTTTAATAAAATCACAAAAATCCAAAAGAGTTTTAAAGAGCAATCATGAAAAATTTATTATTTCGTCCACATAGTAAAAGGATAGTTTATAACGGTATGGAAAAAATAATGAAGAATCTTATATAGCAGTAAATATTCAAAAGATGAGCAAATTCTTTTATTGTGGTTTCACTTTGACAAAAGCATGTGATTTGAAAGATTTGATGAGACAAATAAATTCATTTGAATTTATCTCTAGAAAATAAAATATATATCTATATAATATACACAACAAAAATAAAATATATAAATATTATAAAACTAGTTAAAAATTATTAAAATATTTTTAAAAGATTGTATGGAAATTCCGATTTTTGAACATTTAAGTTGGTGTGAAAATCGATTGTGAAATAATATTTTCGGAAGGCATATGGAAAAAAAAAGTCTACTTCATTTTTATTTGTAGATATTTTAATTACATTTTGAAACTTTAAAAGTTCTCATCTTTCTCTAATTTTGAAGAGTCCGTGTGCCGAATTTCATCCACATTAGATGACATTTGTGAGTTCGTAAAAGAAAAAATATACACGAAGATACATGAATGCCTTATACACATGAACTAGGACAGATCTGCACAGATTTTATTATATTATATGATTTTTTTATTCATTTTATTATATATATATTAAGTTAAATTTACCCTGGCATAAGTTCCTATTTAAAAGTCAAATACCTCATTAGTCGATAATAAGTAAATCTAAGTTGGCTTACACATAAAGCAGATTTGTTGTTTTATGTCAATGCTCATAGAAGTTTAGTGTTTACATACCTGGCGATAAAAACTCCACTACCGTCGCATTTGATTGACTTAATTTCTTGATTTCGTATTTTTATTTAATTCAGAAATATTATAATACTAAAAGCTACAAGCATAAAAATTAATAAAACATTGGATGTTATTACTAATTTTCTATTTAGGTAAGTATATATTTTTGCAAATGAATTATTTTCTAATAAAAATCAATTACGGCTATTATATTAAAAAATAGCAAATTAATAATTAAATCCAAAATAAATACTGTCACTATAGAGTCCTGCCACTTCCAGTATTTAACGACCCCTCTAACGCTTTTAGGCGTGTAGAAATTAAGTATATGCGATGTAATGAACAGGATAAATGACGCCCTACACATATTCCTTTTTCTCTTCCTCTTCTAACACACTAATGTGAATTTCCAAACGAATTTCGGGGCAGAATTTCAGTTTGTAAATATGCCAAGAGTTTTATTCTGCAGGCTCTTCTTGAATTAATGTAATTAATATTCCATCGCGATATTTAGGCCGCTCATGTTCACTGCAGAAAAGAAATAAATTGATGCCGAACACATGTGTTTGAAACACGAAAGTAGAATTTCCTCAATCAGGGGGGAGGGGGAAACCTACTAAAATGGCCAAAAAACATTTATATGAGTTAACTTACATTTGTAAGGGACGCCTCCAGTTGGATGGCAATACTAAAACGGCCTACTGCCAACGTCAAATTGACCGCGCAGTCATTTTTTTTTCATTTAAAATGTAATCATTAATTTACTTCTGTGCTCTATAACAAGAATAGCGGTGAGGCCAACGAAAATTGTGTCATATGTCTAACTAACCAAACTCTCCTACAAAGTGCAGTCCAGCTGAATTGTTATGAAACAAATGAAAGTGCGAAAAAGAGAGACAGAGACAAACAGACAAAGGGAAAACTTGTTTAGTTGTTGGTAGGCTTTCCAAAACGGGTGCATTCCTAGATATTTGAACATTTAAGGAAGAAAGGAGTGATAAAGGTTTAATATCAATTTTCCGCATTTAAATAAAAAGGCTCTTAGTCTGGGAGTGAAAATGTACATACAAAATCTAAAGGTATTAAAAAAAAATCCTGTGCAATGAACCACCAAATGTTAGGATAGCTTAAATAGAGCGAGAATAAATTTTTAAAACTACATGTTGTCATGGGATATATTTATAAAAGTTTCCTATTTAAACAAAATTTCGAAATTCCACTTAAGTATGTGACGCTGTACGGTAAAAAAAAAATTCTGTTATCGGAACTAGTTTTTAAGTACATTTCTGTTTAAATTCAAAAATAAACCACAATACCATCCTAAAAATGATGTACTATGATTTCAGGTAGCATTATATTTTATAAAAAAAAGACTAAAAATTAAATTTGGAATTTTTTTTTTAACTTTGTAGATATTAACTCCCAGAAAACATTGGAATGATACATAGACATTGCGATAAACATTAGAAATGCTTTAAGCGTAACGGCCATTGGAAAATGCATTTCTGCTCAATAAATGGAATAAAATATTAAATTCAAACTACAGTTATAGCACAATTTTCTAAAATTCCTTAAACTTAAATCTGATATCGTAGAACAACATTTTCAGAATATAAATTTTTGTATGTTCCCTAATTGAATTCGTAGGAAGAGCATGCGTATATTTTGCAACAAGCTACAACAAAAAGGAATAATACTGATATAGTTTGAAAATCCATGCTTGCTTTTATTTAACACATACTTCAAATATACCGATGTTGAAAACACAGTTATGAAAGGGAATCACAAATTTGTTGGCGTTTAAACTAAAAGCCTTTTTTTTATCTTCCTAACTCCATTTTAATTTTATATTTACGATGACAAGAATTCAAGGCATTGTAATATAATTTAACAGCTAAAATAGAGCTGTAAACAATACTATAGCCAAGCTTTTTATTCATTGTTTATATAAAAATAAACTTTCCCCTTTCCATTTTTCTATCATATATTAGATATTGTTTTAGACTATTTCAGAATGAACCCCTTTTATTCTTTTATGATATTTTTGAAAATTTATATAATAACCAGAATCACTAAAGTATTTGGATTTACCACTGATGCTGTCATTTCAGTATTATATATGACAAAATGATAATTCAGACAATAATCATATAGAATTAATTTAAATCGAACTTATGACAGACACTTGACACACGTATTTCCAGGTTAGTTATGCATTTTCAAGTCAAATGACAGAGGAAATACTGAAAATATTTAGTGATGATCACAATAAATACCCATTAGAGTCAAGAAGACAAGGAAAAAAATTCCAAAATTTTTTAAAAAAATTATTATGCTAGTAAAACAGAAGAAATAGCTAACAAATTTAGGTAGTTTTAAAGACAGAAAAATCAAATTTTCATATCATTAAAAATTAAAAACATAAACTTATACTCATTTTTCCCGAAATTTAATCGTTCCAAAGCTTTTCATTTTTTTAAACATGATCACTAAAGTACTATTAATGTGAAATTTGTCAAACATTTAGTTCACAGTACAGTGTAGTGAATGAACCTAAATATAAATGCAGTGATGAATCGTTGCAAGGATTTGAGGCAAGATTCAAATTTTACATAAATCTGAATTTATATTAAAATTCTTGTGATAGGTAAGAAATTTTATTCCTAAACATTTGCTTCAGTCCTTAGCCAACATTAATGATTATATACAATATACCCTTTCGGTAATCTGTTTTGATTCAAAATGTCTGTAAAAGATAAAAATGAAGAAAAGAAGTTTTCTCAAATAATGAGATTATGAAATATTTTGGTATGCTATTAATATTTTTGCATAATGTCACTTGGAAATAGAAAATAGATGTAGAAAATATCGTTATTTAAAAAAAGGTCTTCGAAAATGCAGTTGGAAAAGAAGTTCCAAAAATTATGCTCATATTGAAAAAGAAAATAAAAATATTCACCCAAATTCATATTTTTTTAAAAATTTGTTCTTGCTACATTTAAGATAACTTATTTTTTAACGTTGGAATTTTTATAGCTATAACTTTTCTTTTAAATGTTTACACTGAGAGAAATGCTTTTATTTAAGTAAGAATGATCATTGTTATAAATTTAAAATTTCCTCCCTTCCTTTACGGGTAATATATCCGGAAGCCAATCTAGTGGCCAACCCAGCAATTTAACCAAATAAAACTGCTGATATATATTTTTCCGAGCCAAATTCAGCTTGCCTGGTAAAATTGCCCAGGAGTAAGAAAATTCATATCAATGTGTATAAATTTAACAAAGATGCTGGACAATCTATCATAATTAATAAAAATCGTACCAAATAATTTTTAAAAAAAAATTAATAATCGGTTCAGTTGTCATCAGTTCTTTTCAACGGGGCATTAAAAAATTTGCTGGTCTTTATTTCCATGAACTAAATATATAAAGTAATATCATTCATATAATATATGTACGATGCTTACATAACCACAAAAAACAGATGCTTACATAACCACAAAAAGAATTCATTGTTCCAGAGTACTCTCCAAGAAGAATTGACTCATGTTGAGAGAAATAAAAATTGATTTTTTACTTATTCCTGATTATTCTTTATAAGGATTTGAATCAAATTTTACATTTCATAGATATCACTTAGCAACTGTTTAAAATGTCCTGCGTAACGTTCAAGCAACAGCCTTGTAAATGACACGAAAGAAAACGTCCAAGAGCTCTCCATTTCAGCATGAAAAGACGATAGCTAACCATTTAAACAGTTGATTTGATTTCATGTTTCGTTTCCTGTACTCTACATAAAGAGCGCTGTGCCTTCTGCGTCAAATATTATTATAGAAGCACTGTCGTATTTGTGAAAGATCTCATTTACACCATCTTTTTAATGTGATCTCAACATTATTATAGCTTTTAAAATTTCAGTAATATTTTTATTTATGCCCTTTTCAGCATTTTTTATGAGTCTTCTCGCTGTTATAATCGATTATATTTAAAACAATTAACTTTACTTTAAAGATTTGTTTCGGTACAGCGGAAGAACAATGTAAACATGCTTATTCAGCTTCAGCCGGGGGGGGGATAACAATGATAAGCAAATACTCACCAACTTGAGGCGGTGGCTTCAGTGTAGGCTTCGGCTGGTTGGCTTCGACGAGAGGCCCCGATGTGACCGGTGGTATGTATCGGGGCTCCTCGATGAAACCCGTGTAGTCACTGTCCTCCTGGTCTTTGTTTTCCTCGCTGCCGCCGAGATCAAGGTCCTTCAGGATCTCTTTCGGGACTGCAAGAGAAGGAATGCGGTAAGTCATTCTACTGCAAAACCTTTTCCCAATGGTGATAAAATGTACAGATACTAACTGTTTGTTGAATTATGCAGTCGAAAACAACTCTGTTTGATCGGGTGCGGAGGGTTGTGAAGGTCTTCACTTCAGATAAATGACATAATATGTATTTCGACGCGTCTTTAAACTATAAATAAATACTAAACCGAGGAAAAAAAGTACCAGCATTAGGATTTATAAGTGGGATTTATAACATAAAATATCGGAGTTCTATTGTGCCTTTTTTTTCTTGCTTAAAAGGGTATGAACCAAGAGATGAGAGACAAAAATGAATCTTAAAAATACAGTTTTCTTTAACCCCCATATATCGGAGTATGTGAGAAATGAAATAAAATACTAAAATTCGAAAAAAATATACGACGGAGAAGAGAGGCCTCATAGAATTAATGTAACTGAATAAAGCTTTTGTGATTTCGGTTCTAACGTGATTGTTGAGTATAGTATGTGTCCATTATGGTCAGTTGTACTCCCATTGATGTGGCGTGGAAGCTTAAAGAGTCGGTTACCCGTTATAGATTCAAAACGACGAAATGAACTGCCGAAAACTCCTCTTTCAATTTTTAAACGGAAATGTAATTTCATCGATAAGATAAATAAACTGAATAAGAAAAGTATTTAAATAGAAGAAAATATTTAAATTCCGTCTTTTTCTACTAATAAAGCTACAAAAGAAATTTGACTTAAACTATTTTGGAGGATCACTTCAATAATGCAGTTCAAGTATGCACATTCAGCCAATTGATAGAATACTATCCAAAACAAGATACATGTAGAAAGTGTCCTGAAATTCAGTACACAGAAATAAAAAGAGTAACAAAAAACAAAAACATCTCTTCTTAGTGAGGCAAAGATAGAGAATAACCGGGAAAAAAGCAGACACTTTGTCGAGGGAACTTAAGCAGAGGAGGAAGACGCTTTAATCTGCACGGTAGTAATGTTTGTCTCACTTTTGAAAAGTATTTTTTTCTTATGGTCTACAACAGCGCATAAAGAAATGTCTACAACAACGTATATCGAGATATATGACCATGATTTGAAATTAATATTTTCAAAAGCATTTCAAGTCTACCTACAAAAAAAATCGATATTCCCATTATTGCATATTAATATTCACGCAACCATAACATGCTTCAAAAACGACTGCGCTTATAAATGAAATGTCCTCGATTAACATCCATAAATAAGCAAATTCTATCTAAACGTTTTTTCAAATAAACTAAATGGTAACATTTTTTATTTTAATTATTTTCTAAGTTTTAATTTTTGATTAATAAATCATTTTTATAAATATTAAATAATTTATTTTATCCATATATCATTGCTATATGTCACCACAAGTATGAGGCGAATATTTAATTAAGATAAACGATGGATAATAATTAAGGTCTGATGATATTAAAATTGTGCATTTGTCATTGAAATCCAAATATTTAGCCTGTCAAGAAGTAAATTAATATTCTGTTTCAAATTTCTGTTTTTACGAACTTGAAACAAGTCAAGATAAATAAAAGTGCCTGAATAAACCTATAAATAATTTAAAATAATATTTTCAATTGCTTTCATTCTTTTTTAATTTCTTAATTTTGTTGCTTTTAAGTTCAACTTAGAATGAATGATTTTTTTTTAAGAAAACAATTTTTCTACTATAGTTAAATTCAAAAATACTTCTATTTTATACTTAGTACCCCAAGTGGTATTTAAAAGTGTTTTTTTTCTGGGCTGCTCTTCTCTAAATTTCACACTATTTTCTACTCTATCTTCCAAATTTACAGACATTTTTAAATTTAAATTGACTAGTCACAGATTTAGAATTTCGGGAATGAAACATTATTCAATACTGAAAAACTTTTCAATACAGAAAAACTGCCATATATGAATATTTGATTAGTCCAATCACCCTGACTTTAAAGAAATATACTAATTACGTATAATCCTTTACTCTTTGCTGCTGCTTTGATATTATAAAGAATAGAAAGATAAAGAAGTGATACTGAACATTTAAGATATCTAGAAAGTTATTGGAATGTCGGGAAAGATAAAATGTTCTGGGTTGGTACTCGTGCGATATTAAAAAGAATGATATGTTCAATAACAAAGAACATTTAGATATGCTGATAATTTATATTGTAATAAATCGTGATGCTATCCTTATCATAGAAGAATATTAACACCATTTTCTGAATTCCCGGCATTCTTTTAGGTAACATCTTTATAGAAAAATTTAGTCATCGAAAACTACTTACTTTCCGGGAAGATTAAGAAATGTGATTTTTTTTTACTTTTTGGTATTTTTTTCAAGTTACCCTCATGACAGTGTACGAATAGACAGTTCAAAACTCAACGTTTGAAATCCAAGTGTTCAGAGAAATTTAACATAATGCAGTATTCGTGGAATCCATGGATAAATGCCATAATTATCCGAAAAAATGGCATCTAGAATTTTACAGTTGGACTTAATCTTAAGTAAAATAAAGTAATTTTTTCTGAGAAATGTAGTTTGAGCAAAAGAGTGTTGCTTTAATTGAGATAAATGTTATTCAATCGACGCTTTCAATTTCAAAACTTCCAATCTATAAATAATAAAAATTCATTATTTAAACAAAAGTTTGATTGTAAGTGTCAATTTTCTACAAATGTGTGGTGTGGCATTTTGAGTAACTTTTTGGCTCGTTACTTTTGTACAACAGCATGCTGAACGGTGACCCATGTATTCAATTAGTTTTGATTGACATTATGTCTAGGTTAAGGGATGGACTGACTTTGGCAGTACATATGGTATAATACGTTGTAGACAGTACCCTATTTGGCTAATTTTTAGAATTGTCAGATGAACCTCATGCCATTTTCTTGCAATTTGATGTATGAAACTCTGGCCTTTTCATTTGTATCCAGTATTGTATTTCATTTGTATTTTCACATTTTCCAGAACAAATAAATTCGGGAATTACTAAGAAGAATTTGATCATTCCACGATATTGGTTTAAGAGTAAAGAAACACTCACCACAGGTATGTACCACTTTCAAAAACAGTCTTGTGCCCGGGGGACAACCCGGTTTTCCGAAAGTTCCAACGTCGGCTCCGATGGAGCACTTCCGCCTCCCGTGGCAGCTGCTCATCACCGCCTCCGTCGCGTAGCTCACCTGGCAATCTGAAAAGAATAATGAAAACGTCATTATATTAGCATAGCATAACCATCATAGCGCTAAATCAAATGAAAATTAAACAGAAATGCTTTGTAGGATTTTTGATACTTTATTTTTAAAAACAAAATACACAATCTCAAGCTGTCCTAGTATATTGGAACTTTATTTCATACATAGTTACATGTTTGGATCACAGTTGGTTTCGTTACATTAACGCCCCGTTTTAAAGCAACACTAGGGTTATTTTGGGATGGACCTCTTAATTTTGAGCCGCTGTCAAATGATGAGGATAACACCTGAGCTGGCACCCTCCTTCAACCTTCCATACCACACCAAAGGAAGGAAGTTCGGCTCCGACGGATTTAATGTGCACTAGATCCGCTTACACGACTGTTCTTCGGGGAAATCGGGTCACAAACCTGAAACCCACCAGTTCCGTAGTCGAGACCTTACCACCAGGCCACCTAGGCCCGCTTGGTTGATAATTAAGACGATGATTGCGAAAACGTTTGTAATATATAACACTATTTTCATGTTACTTATTTTCAAACTTGCTCCGGGATTATAGAAGCTTAAAAATTATTATGACTTTTTATGTATTTTAATAAAAAAAGTGATAAACTATAACTAAATTCGTTTTGTTGGTTACGTTTATTCACCATTTCGAATCATAGTCAGATGACACACCATTTTCTCCTTACTTCCAACTCTCAGCAGAGAATGCTTTGGCCTTCTAAAGAAACAGAGCGTCAGAGCACAGAGGAATCAACTCATGAACCTTTTGTCTTCCATTCCCGAAATCCAGATCTTACAAATACGTCCTATGTTCTTATTATAAGTAATTAAGATTAAAAAATATAAAGTTAAACATCTAAGGAGGGATAACTTAACTATCTTTATATGATAATAATTTGACTTCAAATATGCTAATATTTTTTAAGGATTACAAGTATTTGAAAAGAATAATTTCGAATCATCTCTTCATCCTTTCAAAAATTCCACACAAATGAAAGTTCCATTAACTCTTTTAATTTACAGATTGCATAATGGAATGTAATTTGCTGATTATAGTTTCGCATATATCATAATTGCTATAAATATAAAATATACAATATCGAATTAGATTTTGTCCGTCGTATCAAGGCTTTCATTTCACACACAATGAACAGTAAATTGTGTAAATTGTATGCTTAACCCGAAAACGTTGTTCTGCCATATAAATTATTTCCAGTGAATATTTTGGTTGTTAATTAAAAAATAACGAATGCATTGTAAGTGTGTGTGGGGATGCGTTCTATGACAGAAAGAGGAATGGAGCGCTGTAGATGATGATCGCCGATATAAACTACCATTCATTTTCTCAATACAATGCATTTCATTAACGTAACGAACATATAAATTTTTTGATCTCTTAAAAGTTAAACGTAAAGTGAGACAAGTAAATTTTTTTATCCTAAAGCATAAAAATGAAATAAAGAAAATCAATATTCATTTCGAAAAGCAATTGAGTGTACGATATTTTTTGTCAGTCCGTCTTTAGCCAAATAAGCTGGATGGTTTACCCATGCGAGAACATGCCATGTATAATGTTAAAAACATGGTGCGCCCAAATCGAAGCCGCAAACAAACATCATTTGGCCTTGCGATTTATTGATTGTCATTGCGAATGCCTATCTAATAAGAAATTGAACGGGTTTGAATTCAATTGGCACGTCTGTGAGAATCATTGGAATTCGTGGCAGCAAAATATTTTCGGCTCGGAATTTGCCATTCAAAATTGTTGCTTCGATAACGTTTTTCATTAATTTTTTAATGACCAATCGCGTGCCGTTGCACAGCCGTGCTGGGTTCAAATTCCGAAGTAAAATAACTGGAGATCCAACTTTCAGTCGTAGAAAGTGTGGTGACATGTCTGGAAAATCCAGTGAGTTCAAAAACTCTGTTGGATAATTTACATCTTCTTTAGCATCGCAAACTGTATGACACCAAGTCACCTGGCAACGACTGCTGTATCATGATTTTAAATCGTGGACATCCACATTTTTTGCTGCCAAATTGGCTCTTTTTTCCACCCACGCATGATTTATGTATTGTGTGCGTACATCGGGAAATATGCTGTCAATGAGAACATTTTGCGAATCAACGACAGTGCAGAAATTAGCAATTTTATGTATCCAGTATTTTTACAGGCACAAACTTTTCCATCGCCGATATTTAACAGTAGGTCCGAGAATGTGCCAACAGATGGATTTTGTAGCATTTTGTCGCGCATGTTTATTTTTAGCTGGACTTTTTCAACATTAGCCACAGTGGCGATGATTTCAAGCAAGCGCCGATTTCATCAGCGTACATTGCAGGTGGAATGACGGGATAGGGACACCCTAATTACCTAGCGTTATGAAATATACTTTACGACCTATTTTCAAACTTACCAAATACACTTAAAAAAATTCATAAAAATCGGTCGAGCCGTTTCGTAGGAGTACGAACACAAAGACCGTGTCACAAGATTTTTATATTTTTTATTTTAATTCTTACATTTTTATGAATCCTTACAAAAATGTAATGTTTTTTACTCTCTTCAGAAACAAGCCAAACAAATTCCTGACAATATTCACATTTTTTTCAGTTGTAATTTTGTTGTATGTCTCAACAGAAAGTAACTTAAATACTCATTGATTTAGATACTTAATAGTCTATTTTTTTAAAAAAAATATGCTGATTAGGATGTTAAGCAAAAGTTGTTGCAGCCAAGAATAAAAATTAATATGCGCCAAAACTCCCCAGTGAACCTAGCAGACTTTACTTATGTCACTTATTAATAATTGTTGTTTAAAGAAAAATTTGACAATATTAATTTATGAATAAAATTATGCCTCCATTATGGTTTGTTCTAAGAGCGGAATATATCAAACAGTTCAAAGAGAATATGAACATTCATCTTTTCTTGGGTGCGGGCAGTGACAATAAGAATTGGAACCCAGTCTAAATTTATTCATTAGGATCGGAGTAATAATTATCCGAGTAACTGTCCTTAATTTTATTATTTTCTTTATTTTTACTCTACAGAATAAGGAATAAAAAGTTTGAAATATCTCCTAAATTTTCTTGATCTTTACTATTTTGAGGAATTTTTTACATATTCTGTAGCAATATTTTCTGATAATAAGTGATAATACCTTCAACAGTAATTATTTTAAAGTATGGGTTCGATTTCGTTATGATTTTAGGGACCGAATCCACTTTTACTTCCTAGAAATGTTGAATGCAATAGATTTCAAGCTAATACGATTCTTTTGTTTTCGTTTTATTCTAATGACGATTCTTTTAGCTATTTTATTTTAATTATATTCGATGATTTGAACAATAAATTTTTCAAAGCTTGAAGAATAGAGAAACTACTTATTAGCAATTTACAGAGCTTAAGTAACACGCAAGCAAATAATCTTAATGTGCATACAAATAAACGTATATTTGAAATTTGTTTATTTATTGTTGAACATAATTCTATTCAACACATTTAAAATAATAAACCTAAAATATATGGTATACTAACTGGGCATACCATATTTAAAATTTCAAAATTTCTGCAATATAAAACAAAGTTAGATTATATAGGTAAGAATAAATTGTGAAAATTTAAGACCGTTTTTGAAAATTCCATCTAAAACTATTACGTAATAAATTCATCTCAAACACTACTAAAAAGTCTGCGTAACAAAAGAAAAAGTAAAAATGTTGTTACTATTGCAAAATCGCGCGAGTGACAGTGTTATAAAAGCAGAATATAGGTTTTATATTTTACCGAAAAAAATTGTGTTAAAATTAATTTAAAAACTGATTAAAATAAGTTAATTATCCATTTAGAAATGGAGTTTATGTTACTATAAAGCTAATTTTAAAACTTATAAGTTGGTGTAAAGATAATGTTTGCACAACGATTTGTTCAGAAGTTATGGCAGAAAAATATAAAATCTTTCAACCCCTTTAGAAGACCATTGAAACTTTTTAATAGCACAGTAAATCCTTCTAAGTGATAAGAAACACATGTACTACATTTTTTTTCGAATCCATCAGGATTAAAATAATAAATTTGCATAAAGTTCAAGCACACTAAAAAACAGATAATTTTCAATTATATGTATATATTACATAATGCACATCCATATTTGGCTGCCTAGATCTGTAATCAAGCAATATGAGCAGCATTCAAATTGTTAAAATTAAAAAGAAGAAATTAAATATTTGTTAATATTCTACACTGGTGTGCACAACTTAAGCAACAGGTATGTTTTTTGCCATAACTTCATGAGAAATCATCCGAGAGACATGGAATTCAGAAATGAGATACAACATTTTGTTCTAAAAGAACGATGAAAGCATAGTTGCGCAGAAATGAATACAATGCATACAGTATGGAATCAAACAAAAAAAGGCTTTATTGAACTCATAGTATCGTTACACATGATTGTCTGTCCAAGAGGAAGAACAGCAAGCAGATGTTCCTGTTCCTGCAAGCAGATGTATGGGATATGCCCTCACCTTACTGCAATGGTTGCTTCGCACCGTCTCCCCATACTCAGCAACAGATTGTCCAACAGTTCTTGAGGTAAGAGTGCCCATTCCTCAATCAGCATCTGTTTAAGTTGTCGGGTGTTCCCAGGAGGATGTAATCGTGCCGCAAGGAGTCTCCCCAAAGCATCCCACACATGTTCTATCGGATTTAAATCAGGGGAGCACGCCGGCCAATCCATTCGAGTGCTATCTTCACTTTCCAACAGCTCCTCAACAGCATAAGTCCTGTGTGGCCGTGCATTGTCATCCATAAAAACGAAGTCAGATCCAATGACACCTCGGAACAGACGCCCATGGGGAACTATCACCTCCTGACAATAGCGATCTCCAGTTACAGAACCTCTGTCGAAAACGTGGAGCTCAGTCCGCCGGTTCATCATAATGTCTCCCCAGACAACTCCAGGACCACCGAAACGGTCTCTTTCTGTGGTGTTACTGGGATGAAACCGTGTCCCGACCTCTCTCCAAATCAACTGGAGTTGGGAATCGCTTGTGGCACTAAAACGACTCTCATCTATAAAGAGGACACGACTCCATTGATGAGATGTCCAGTTTTTGTGCTCCCTGCACCACTCTAAACGGTGCCGCCGGTAGGAAACTGTCAAAGGGATGCAGCGTTCAGGACGGCGGATGAATAGGCCACCTTTGTGAAGGCGTCTGGACACAATAAAACGCGACACTTGTCGCCCCGTTGCTGCACACAGTTGCTGAGCAATGGCGCTGGCTGATTGGTTTCGGGTTCTTTTCGCCTGCAGGACGATATGTCGGTCATCCACTGCAGTTGTTTTCCTAGGGCGGGCACCACCAATCTTTATCATAGCTGTACCTGTGGTTTGGAAGGCTTTCCAAGCGCGCGAAATGACACTTTTGTTGATTCCGAACTCTTTAGCTACACTGGTCACACTACGCCCCTGCTCCAGCTTTCCGATCATTCTTCAACGTGTGAAATCGTCCAGGTGATTTCTGCTAGCCATATTTCACGAATTAACTCATATGCACTTGCAGCGAATGTCTTTAATTGCGTCTCCGTCCTTCCTTTTATTGTAGTGTTGAGCTGCGCGCGCCTTCTTCACGTGTTTTGCGTACGCTCGCGTCGCGTGTGACGTTTTGTTCCTGATATTTGCATACGCATGACCTTTCTCTTGAATTACGTGTTCATTGTACTGATCGCAAGAACTCCTTTTCTGCAATTTCATGGCTATCTGCATAAAATTTTCATTGTTGCTTAAGTTTTGCACACCAGTGTAGATTCTAGATGATCCGTGCCAGGTGTAAAGATTTGGGATGTTGACGTTGCCTTCTTCTCTGTATCTTGATAATTCGTTCAATGATTGATTCGAAGGCAATGAGCACAGCAGCGCACTTGTTTCATTTCGAGATCCGTCGAAATCGTCATCTAACAGATGTTTGCTTCACACGCTAATCAGCCATTGTGAGTACTTTTCCTATTTTCCGACATTTTCTACTGCCTTATATATTTTTTATAAAAGACCAATTCGAAAAAAATTGAAAAAATAATAATAATAGATTTTATATTTTTAGTTCATCCAATAAACGGTGTAGGAAAAAGTGTATAACAATAATGTATATTGAGTATTTCGTATTCTGTTTTTAAATTATTTTTAACTAACTGCCAAAAAAAAAAATTGCATTTTGCAAAGCAGGCAGTGAACAGATGAAACGAATGAAAGGGGAGAAAATTTAAATATTATATTTGAAATGAAAGCCAAACAGGGAGATAACATTAAAAGAATATGAAACTAGAAAAACTTGTTAATGAAAGTTAACCTAGACGGGGTGAGCTAAATTTAGAAACTGGGAATACATTTTTTCGAATAATAAAAGAAATAAAACAGAAGCACGACTAAACAAAAAAGAAAATAATAAATAATGTTTGTGGAAGAGAATCCCCACGACCGATGCCGTTTCGAGCATGCGCAGATGTTTACTCATAGGAAGAAGGAAAATGTTTGATAAAGCAAGTTTCAATTCTAGCCAGTCTCATTCGAGTCGATCCTTCTATCGCTATCGAATATATCGTGAATGTGTATGTATATACGTATGTTATATATATACGTATATATACGTATGTTATATATGTTTTCGTGTTAATTGCAATTCACCATATTAAATATTCACGGCAGTAGATTTATGCAGACTCATGGATAAATTTTTAAGCGGAAGTGAGCGAGCATTAGACGATAATCAAGCATCAACAAGTACACAGACGAGCGTGGTTCCGAAAATAAAATCAAGAAAATACTCTCAAGAATGCTTAAGTTTTGGTTTTACCAGTACTGAAGTAAATGAAGAAGAAAGGCCCATATGCATCATTTGCTCAAAAATATTGGCGCACGTAGCGTGAAACCTAATAAACTCAAACGACTTTTTGGAAACGCTTCATAGGGAATACGTCAACAAACCCAGAGAATTCTTCGAATTAAAATCATATAAAAAGCAAAAATCATTTTTAAAAAAAACTTTGTGAATAAAAAAGCTTTAATTGCATCTTACAAAGTTCATATAAAATAGCCAGATGTAAAAAACCTCATACCATTGATGAAGAGCTTATTTTGCCAACAATATGTCCGTAGTAGAAGAACTACGTTTCTGGAAACCAATAGAACTCAAAACAACGGCCCTCCCATTATTTGCTATTTTAAATGATTTTATGAACGAGGCAAACATAGAATAGGAAAATTGAGTCGGAATATGCACCGATGATGCTCGTTCAATGTTCGGAAGATTCCAAGGTATACAAGCACTTGTAAAACAAAAATAAGTGCGTCTGGACACATTGCATGATCCACAGAGAAGCCTTGGCTTCGAAAGAAATGAGTCCTGATCTGAATATTGTGTTAACTACGGTTGTAACCGTAGTAAATTATATAAAAATGAGACCCCCTGAAATCGAGAATCTTTTCCGCACTTTGTAAAAACATGGGTTCAGTACATTCAGCTTTACTATTTTATTGCGAGGCAATATGGTTATCGTGTGGAAAATTTCTGCAATGTGTTTATGAATTAAGAGAAGAAATCGCAATTTTCCTAGAACAAGAAAACAGACCGGAGGCTGAGAATTTTCGCGATGGTGTATATGTGATGAAATTGAGTTACTTGGTCGACATATTCGAGAAATTAAATAACTTGAATTTTCAACTTCAAGGTGCCAATACACATATATTGGATACGAGTGATAAAGTTGATGCTTTTTGTGTAAAATTGAAATTGTGGAGCAGAAATTTAAAGCAAAGAAATCTAACAATGTTTGCAAATGCTGGTGATTGTACTAAAACTTACAAGGCTGAAGAAGAACATGTAAAAGTTTTTTTTGTAACCACTGAAAATCATTTAGCCATGTTGGCAAAGAATTTTAAAAAGTATTTTCTTGCTGACGACCAACTGATAGCAGGTTACGAGTGAATTTCGGATCCATTTCATAAGACTCCCGAAAGACTTTCAATTGATGAGGAAGAAAAATTCATAGACTAGAAGACAATTTAGTAATAAATCACTATTACTATGATTTTAATTGCACTAAAAACAAGGGCATTTCGCATTCTATTACCATTTTCAACATCCTACCTTTGTGAAACTGGATTTTCTGCTGTGGCTACTTTGAAAACAAAATATAGATATCGGCAGAACTGTGAATGGCCATTTCTAATATTCAGCCTTCCTTCGTAAAACTTTGCTCTGCAAGACAGGCCCCAGTAAGTCAATAGTAATTGTTAAATTTGTTTTAATTTAGTATGTTTTGATTAAGTAAGTTGTTTTACTTTAAAAAGTTATTAAATATGACAAAACGTATTTTGTTTTCCATGTGTATGTGTGCTTTCCTTTCAGTCAGTTAATCAATTTTTTAAATAATATTTTCTCTTGGATATTCTTGCGTCCCACAGGTTGAGAATCGCTGGATTACGGGATTCCAAACTTTATAAAGGCTGAACTTTGTAATTGAAACCCTCATTCTGGGGATAATAATTTCTACATTTGCATCAATAGGCCACGACAAGTAGTGGATGAGAACAAGAGATAAGATATATCTTGTGTTATAATCTTTTAAAGCAAATTAAATTGTAATTTTAATTTTATTTAGTCTTATTTTTTATGTAGGCTCTAGCTATAAGCACCTTGTGTGCCAACAAGTGCAACGTAAAGTGTAAGTTAATGCTCAATTATTAATGGAAGGAAGTTTCAAGCAGAAAATATGCCAGCACAAATGCGTATTGAAAGGAGGAAAAGATACAGGAATAAAAATAATAATAAAGAAGATATTGAATAAAAAATAATAACAAGAGGAAGAAAATAAAAATGTGGGGGAAAATAGAATACACACAAATGCAAACAGAAACATTTATTATGAAACACTGTTTAGAATTTCAGATAATTTTTCTTTGAAAGTTACTAATTTTGATATTTTTGACAATAAAAAAAATATTTCCAGATTATTTTTAATAATTTAATAATGCTTAATTATAAATTTTATAATGCTTATATTCCATTAATAAAAGTTTTTATTTGCTTTCTAATAATCTTTCTCTTATTTTCAATAAGAAAGTATTTAATTTTTTTAACATCTAATTTTTTCTTTGTTTCGATTCATTCCGTGTCTTGAAGGTTTCTTTTATTAGAAAAGTAAATGTTTTTCTTCGAGATTTAAAGAAGATCGTAAAGAACAGAAATCTTCACTGTGAAATTTTTAATGCTTACACTTTTTTCAGAAAATATATCGTTCTGACGAATTTTAAATTCGATAAATTCATCTGTAAGTACACACATCCACGCACTTCTTCACATTTCGCCCAATTCTAACTACGTTCACGTGAAATTATATACTCTAGCTCTTCATATTCATACAGTCATTACAGCGCACGCATTATCCTCTTCTCGATTATGCAACTTTCCTTATTTTCTAATTCAAGATTACTGCGTAAGTGTGTAAAGAAAGAAAATCCTCTCTTTGTCTCGGTCGTTTTTTGTTACATTACGAGTGAAATTAACGTCAGACTTGAGCTTTCATGTCTTTATAAACGAAGAAGAATCCCTTGAAAATTATATTTTTAATTTCAGTAGCAGCAGGTTCTTAGAAAAGAAATAGTATAAAGATTAAACGTATTTTTTTAGAAAAAATATTCGGATGTTAGAGAGTTTTACCCGGCACTTAAGACTGCAAAACAAAATTTTCAAAAGAATCGAATTGTAATTGGTACAGAAGATAAATAATTTCAAGATGAAATATTGTTATAAAATATAAAAGAATATTTAATGTTGGTTATATATATGGGGATAGTATATATATGGGGATAGAAAATCGTAAAAATGTAAGGAGTCGGCGAACTTTTGGAAGCTGTAAAAAATTAATAAAAAATGCCAAAAGGTGTTTCAACAATGAATCTTTTTTAAGTGAAAGCACCTTCTTGAAGGCTATTTTTCATGTAAGTAGCATGCCGATTTGATGAACCAGGGGGTCTTAAATTATTGAAAACAAAGAAATAGTTTAGAACCCTTATCAGCAAAAATATTAAAACTTTAAGAAAAATAAAAGCTTGAAAATATAAGGAATTTTATACTCTTTAATTTGATATAAGTCTGTAGTGTGAAAACTGAGGAGGTAAGTTTCTCATCGTCTCCTTTCTTATGTTAAAATGTCTGTGCTGAGGAGGTTAAGATATTCAAGAAAAACTAAAATGTTTGCCAGGAAACAACGCTGCAACATCGGTACCGATGTTAACAGAGGGTGTTGCCAAATTCGAAAGGTAAATTTAGAGAAGTGATAGTAGGCATTAAGGAGTTGAAAAATTATCATAAAAACAAAGGTTCGCAGGAGACGTTTTTTCTGTGAAAATCGCAAAATCAGACATCGAAGAGACAATAAACCTGGCGAAGAGAATTGCCCTAAGAATGCAAGGATTTGGAAGAAGGTAGTCGAGAAGAAGTTTTCTCGTATCTAAATTTTCCATGCGTTCGAGGAATATAAAAGCTGCGATCATTGCAGAATTGATGATTCGAGGAATATAAAAGCAGCTTATATTCATTAAAGAGCAGTGCAGAATTGATTGTCGATAAGTTTCATTCGCAAACAACATGTTAGATTTCACGAATGACGAATATGCGGATATGCATTTAATTTACGACCGAGATAATAGTAATGGACGGCTAGCACAAAGAATATAGCAATAGCAATATCCAAGTAGGCGTTGTCCACACCACAGCACCTTTGCAAATATTAATAGACGGATGCGGGAGACAGGATCCTTCAAAATAACGAGGCCAAATGCCGGGTTCGAACGCCTCAGTGGCGCAAAGTACCTTGCTTTCTTGCAGCACGTCCTTCCGGATTTACTGCAGGAAATACTGGCCATTGCACACCAGAACATGTGGTTAATGCAGGGTGGTGCACCAGCGCATTATTTGAATTCTGTGCGTAACTAACTAGATGATACATATCCTGGGACATGGATTGGACGTGGCGGATCTGTTGGTTGGCCTCCAAGTTCCCCGGACCTTAATCCTTTGGATTTCTTCTTCTGGGGCCATATAAAATATCTTTTTTTAGACATCTTTGGATACATTGAAAGATCTCGTAGCACGGATCGTCTCGCTGCTGGAGAAATAGCAAGCACACTTAGTATGTTTGAGCGCGTCCGGTGGTCCTTTAAACGTCGGTGTCGATTGTGTAATGACCTTCGCTACCGCAACATTGAGCAATTTTTATAAAAGTTTCTCATTGTCTCCATTCTTATGTTAAAATGTCTGTGCTGCAAATGTATATTGTATCTATATTCCAGCAAATAAATTTTCACCGTCGATTGCGAGTTTATATTTCTTTGAAAATTCTTATTTCTTGATGCTTACTATTACTCCTCAGAATTTTTCAATAGAATTTTGCAACACCTTCTGTAAACATTGGTGCCGATGTTGCAGCGATGTTTCCCGGCAAATAATTTAGTTTTTCTTGAATATCTTAAAACATCCTCAGTTTTCACACTAGAGACTTAGATAAAATTTAAGAGTATAAAATTCCTTATATTTTCAAGCTTTTATTTTTCGTAAAGTTTTAATATTTTTGCAAATAAGGGTTCTAAACTACTTTTTCATTTTCAATAATTTACGACCTCCTGGTTCATCAAATCGGCATCTTACTCACATGAAAAATTGCTTTTAAGAATGTGCTTTCACTTAAGAAAATTCATAGTTGAAACACTTTTTGTTATTTTTTTATTGATTTTTTACAGTTTTCAAATTTTGCCAACTCCTTATATTTTTTGCGATTTTCACCCCCTAAACGTCATTTGGTACCCCATGTTGTATTGCGATTCTTTATCCTTTTGATGCCTAATATCACCACTCTGAATTTGTCGGTTGAATTCGGCAACACCCTGTATATATATTGAAATATGATTGGGATAAATGGTTTCTCAGAAAATATTCAAAGAACAAAAAAAAAAAAAAAAAAAAAAAAATTCAATTACTAAAATCGGATAAAAGAATGGAATTTTTTAAATATATGACATAAATATAAAATAATCTTCAGTTACTATAATTGGATAAAAGAATAAAGTTCTTTTTTTTTAATAAAGGATACGAATACAAGGTAAAAAAAATCATTTCATTAAACAAACAGAATGGGAAAGGGCAAAATATTTTTGATTCGTAGTGGTATGTATTTTGGAAAAATCTATTGAATGCATTTTATTGAAATTGAAAATTTTTCATTTGCTGACAACTCAAATGTCTTTGGATATGTCATCCTAAATATCACTTCTTGTCAAATATATTCGATGGGATTTTTTTTTATATTTTCAGAAATGGAAAAGAATGCTCTGTAAAACTCAACTTTGCATTAAAGCAAAAATTTTGAAAACAGTTGATTCTCTGATTGGAATTGAAACCGTGACTGATACAGACGATCACTCCGTTTTAGATCCCATAATCGCTCGTTTAAGATAAGCTCGTCAACTTGTTTATGCATTTTCTGTTTAGTTAGATGGACGTTTCTTAAAGTGATCATTATGTTACCAAAATGCATAAAGCAAGTTGTTTAAGAAATCAACTTATTTGTTCAAAAAATAAGTTCAGTTGTTATTTTAAGCTAGATAATCTTAAGAAAAAGAAACTGCGAAATATCCCATAAATCGAATATTTTCAAAAGCACATTGGATCCCACAAGGAAGTACCTAAGACAGTAGTTGCATGAGACAGATGCCTAAATATTATAAATATGTTAATGATGAGGCGTTTCAAAACTCGTTTCAGAAATCCTCATTAGAATTCACTCATTTCGTCATTTCATAGAAATTCATATAAATAATTCAAAATACATTCTAACAGAATTTTGGCAAATAATTATATTAGAAAAAGGTTTCATGATCTGTTTTCTGGATGTAATAAATTCGGTGAGAGTAAAAAAAAAAAAAAAAAAAAAACCTTTCACTTCAACAGAAAATTGCATAAAAGGGAACACATTGTTTTTCATACACAAAGAGAGAAAAAAGAATAATTAATTAGTTGCTAATAAATCAATAATCAGTTTTCCTATTCATGAAGAAATGTACGAAAGTGATCATGTTACTTGAATTGGTATTTTTAAGAAATTACTTTGCATATTTAGATTCATTAATGAAACAAATTTTAAAATAAGAGGAATTGCTTGAAAATGGGAGAATGAAACTCTATTTGCAGATTTTACACAAATTTGAAAGAAAAAAATACAGAGGAAAAATCAAACGCATAAAAAACAATAAACAAAAACATGTGATGATCAAGAACCTGAAACTGTTTTTGAGAGGGAAAATGATTCTATTAAAGCAAAAAGACATAGTACCGTAACAATGTATTTATTACTTTGACTCTCAGATTAATATATATATATATATATATATATATATATATATATATATATATTTTATTTTTTGAAAGTTGATAATTTTATGGTCAATCCAATTTGGTCTCATGATAAGCTGATAATCATTATAAAATTAAATTGTATGCACCAGACAACGCCTTTCCTGATAACTCTCAAGCACATTTGATCGTTGGCAGAAACAAAAATCTGAAAAATTCAATACCTAACCCTTTCTTATCTGAAGAATTCTAATCCTTTCTAGAGCCATGGGAAGTATGCTTCCCACCAAATTTATCAATATTTGTATGAAATTATGTAGATTGCATAAGTTCTGACAAATTTATTTAGTTAGTAAGAAACTTAGATGCTTCAGTTCTTTATCTCAGACAAAATGATGTGCCTTGATTTGTTACTTAATTATTAATTAACCAAATTAATTAATTAATCAAATTAAACTTATCTAATAAGTTAAATGAATCCCTTTTCTTATTCTAATTTCAAGCCTAAAAATATTTTAACATAATATGAGTAGAAAAAAAATGGCCCTTTAAAGTGTTAAAAGAGACGAAAATACCCTAAAGTATTGTAATAAAAATAAAATTCAGAATAAAAATGGGGTAGTAAACGTGCAAATCTTCTAAAAATGAACTATAGAAAAATAATATGATTCTTTTTAAATTGATAATCAAGAAATAATTTTAAAATCGGCTTTTTTTCTCATTTTATATGATCGCATACCTCATCTTAATTCCTTTATTTGATCACATTTTCTTACTACTGCTATGTGCAAATGTCAAATAATTTAATTAAATACTGAATCGATGATATTTAAAGGAAGTATGTATTGAACATTCAAAACATTTTTCTGCCATCTTTCCTAGAAACGTGAAGAAAGAATCAATATCAAATTCCTAGAACTTTCACCGAATGAAATTTCTTGGAACTTATGAAAATTCATACATAAAAATTAATTCTTCATAAAAATAAAAACAATATACACAATATATATATATATAAAGCAAATAATAAAAATTCATTAATGCAAGAAAGTATTAGACATCAAAAGTATCAAAGAAAAGAATATTTTTAATACAATTTTTTAATGTAAAATTTTTTTAAAAAATAATAAAATTCAACGAAATATGTTGCAAGATTCAAAGTAAAAGAAAGAAAATTAATAATTCACCATAAATCGACATATTGTAACAATAGCGATATTTGATTCCCAATAATATGAAAGGAGAATTTAAGTTTCTGTTTCTCTGTGTCTGTGGGAATCTTGGTGCCGAGATTGTCTGACCCAGAGATATCAAATTAAGCACAGATATATTTAAAAAATTGAAATGTCCATTTCGGAGGCCTTTTTAAAAAAATTTTAATTAGATTTTTAATAAAATAAAAATTAAGTGATTTTTTTTTTTTTTTTTTTGCCATTACTTCCAAACATATTTCTACATTTTTACGCCGTTTCAAAATACAAACTTTTTTTTTAGTAACGCTTATTTGATTTTTTTAAACTGTTTAGTTTATGTTTAATAAACTTTATAAGATATTTTTAAGCATATTTCAAAACAATAATTGCACTTCTGTGAGTGAAACTGAAATAATTTTCATTGTTGCTGTTGAATATCTGTTCCATTTTCCTGTGAAGAATAGGTGTCTGCTTAAAACGATTCTTTTAATTAACTTTTTGAATATTGTAATAATTACAGTTGATTTCTAATTTCAGAAGTAAACTATAATATTTTTTTTAAAAAATGTTCATTCTTAATCTCTTTTACTCTATTGTTCTCATTGACATTTTACTTTCATATTGAAGTCAACTGATTAGTTTTTATTGAATCATAGAAGTGGTACATTGATTCATATTCTGTGATACATTGATATTCAATGATTCTTTTTTATGATTTTATATATTTTTTTACGCTTGCTTCGATTCAGTAAACATTTTGAATACTTTAGTTCAAATAAATGCTTTAGTTGAAGATTATTCACTTCCTTTTCAAAAATAAAATAGAAGAACAGAGCATTAGAGACGTGTACGGCATGATAGATATAATTGATAAGGTTTTTAAACCAGTACAAGTTGCATAAATAATAAAGCTAGAAATTTGAAAACATTTTACCGAGGAAACCAGTAAAACTACCTGTAAAAGATTCAATTGAAATATCATGTACCATCAATTCCTGCAACATGTCTGGACTAACATGTCTATAAGATTTTAAATCTTATAAACATGTTAGCAAAATACAGTTGATAAGTTTCAGTAGATGAATGGCATGTACGTTGAATCGACAATCGCCAGAATCGGGGCTCATTAGTTTTATCATTTGAAATGGAATCCAATTATTTAATTTTTAGTTGGATTCCACTTCAAATGATAATAATTAAATATTATTAAGTTTGAAAATAAACCTATAGCAAGTGGACGTCACAGCAAGGAAATCTGGACTAATTGACTGGGGTTCCTCATTGAATCCTCCTCCACGTGATCTGGGGTCAACTTATTAAAGAACTATCACTATATTTCATTTGTCACTTTCCATATCACTATATGATGTGCTCTACCTCCGGATAAAAGGGGAGCTGAACAATGTTTGAAAGCAAAGAAAAATTAATTACGAAACTTCATTTCTGTAAATATGAAACAAACCAATTCTAAAAAAAAGTATATAAAAACCAACGTCGTGTAAATTTGAAACGAATGTTTGATTTAGCAAATCGACCACACGAAGCAAAATAAAAAAAAATGCCCGTTCAAAATTTAAAAATTGCAATAAGAGTGTCTAATTTTGATTCAAATAAATGTTTGCAGATTCCATTAGCAAAAAAATAAATAAATAAACAAACAAACAGAAAAAGTATTTGAAAATAGTTTCAGAAATTAAAATATCAATTTTCTATACTTTAAAAATCAATCCAAGTACTAACTATTTATCTATTATTTAACTAGATATTATATTCTATAGTTCGTTCACCGGAATTTAAGTGAACTTTTTGTAATCACGCTTCTTCGAGATCTGCTGTTCCTTGAAACAGCCGGAACCCCTTCGTCAACTCCATCCAGGAATCACTTTCTCCCCCCACCAATGAAAGGAGCCGGATGAGTGAATCACAACCCTTTTGGAGTCGCTAAAAGCACTTTGTTATCGCTAAAAATACCCCGCTATTTTCTCTGCATCGCCGATAAAGAATTTCTTGGGTGCAAGAGAAGAAAAAAATCAAATGGAGAAGAATTTTCGATTTCACTTTATTCAAGAGTCCGAGCACTGTAAGAGGTAAGAACTTCGGCGGTAAATTTTCTTCAAACTAAATAACTAAACTCTGGAAAGAATAAAATAAGATTTAAAGGCATAAGATTTAAAATTCATTTAGTATTTAAAAGGAGCATTAGAAAGAAAAATTGGCCTAAGGAAAAAGTATTTTCATTTTTGGACTAACTTTCTGTTTTGAAGTTGAAAAAATGTTATCTTGATGTATATTATCCTATTTTGGTGTTTGAATAATGATGCAGCAGGGAAGCGAGCGGCATTCCTTTTCGCAATCCCCCCCCCCCTTCCCGTACCACCGTGGGGAAATCTGTTCTCTTTCGTGTGACACAAGTTAAATGTATATTACTACAACATTCGCAGGGTGTTTTAAGAGAAAGCGGATCTGAAAGCTACACGATTTTGATTTAAGACTGGAAATGTTAATCTACAGTACCCCGCTTGTGTTACAATATGTGAAGCACTAGAGCAATTATTGTTCTTAATGCTAACAGTAGAGTTACAAAAATTCATATATTTCCAATTTCACAAAAGGTGATTTCTCAAACCACTGGCCAAGGGAGAGAGTGTGCAATTTAATGAGTATTTTTTCAACAAATCCTAATCTTACCAAAAGTGATTGATGCAAAAAGTCCTTATCCCAACATGGCTATATACACAGCGTAATTATTAATGCAGCTTAGATATTATAATACAGAAGAAAGTATAAAAAGAAACCAGAATCACAAAGAAATGCCATCACACAATGGATTAAAGGACACCAAAATTGCAAAAATAATTACCTAATAATGGACTTAATTTTTGGAGATTATGTGTACACATTCTTTTCACAATCATTACTGAAAGCTAGTTTACAAAGGTTCGTAATTCATAATTATGTACGCTTCAAGGTGGAGACCCATGGTGTAGCGAATCCTTATGAAAATATTTCAAAACATTTCTCGGATGTTTACAACAGCGATAGCTATTCTTAGGACAAAATAGGAAATTTTGCCAAATTAGTATTCGTAAACTGTTTGTACTTATCCTTCCAATCGAAACTTTAAATGACGATCCCTAACATCCAAACTCTGAAGCCCACGCAATTGCCATTTCCATCTGCGCCCTCCACCTTTGATTTTGGCTAGTTTCGTGTTTCCTTCCTTCCCCATTAACTTGAAGGTTGAATTTTTTGACACTCTGCGTATTAAATAAAGCTGCACAGTAGCTATTTGGTGAATCAGAGCTTGAGTTAAAAATGAAAAAAAATGCATTATTTTTTTAAAAAAATGAAGGGAAAAAAACTGATTTATCTATTGACACTAAACAACTATCTGGAAATTAAAGAAAAAAATAACAAATATAGAATAAAATAAGAAATTTCTTTTCCGAAATGATCCCCATAATGATACCTCTGATTGTTTCTCTTATACATTCAGTAATACATATTTTATAAACATTTTGAGTATTTCCATGGCAGAAAGTAACGGTTTTTATTCATAAGTTTTTACTTTAATATTAGTTTTAGTATTTTAGAAATTCATACGCACTAAAGATGTTCCTTCGGAAAAAATCGTGCTTTTGAAGGCATTTAATATCATAGGAAATGTTTAATATCACAAGAAATACAAAGATCCACATTTTTTCTTTGAAGAAAAATAGATATTGTGATTCAGTGTCAAAATCATAATTACAGTACTATTTTTAACTAGGATTTCTTAATTTACATATGTTTGTCCCTTTATAAAGCTTATTTTCTTTAAAAACATTTTCAGCAGATCAAAATGAAGATTTAATCACTGTAATTATTACTAGGATAATAAGTTATTCGTATTTATTATTAAAATATGCATCATTTCGGATTCAATTAAATTAAAACTTGATCTGAATCTTACATTAAAAAATCTGTAATTTTGCTTCAAAATTAATTTTTTTAAACAACTTAATTTCGCAATATGCGAAAAAGAAATTTAAAAAATATATAAGGATACATGCATATGAAGGATATATGTATAAGGATAAATGTATATAAAAAATGTATATGTGGATTATTTTTTGATTGGAACTCACTTCGCCAGCGTACACATACTCTTGACGTTCTGGTCATGACAGTCTGCTAAAAATATATGAAAGATCCGTAAACAAAAATATTTTACATTGAATCTTTAATTATATGAACTTTTTTAATTAATTAATATTAGTTGTGAAAATCCTCATCTGTTCAGGTGCATTATAGGACGTTATAAAAAAAACCAAAAGCGTGCCCAAAAATTCAAAACTAAGCAAACCACAAATAGCAATATATCGATATAAATCTCTTAAGGAAAATAAGAAGGGAAAAAAAAGGCGTATCGATTTGGCATTACAAAATTGCTGTGAATTGTAGCAAAAAAAAATCATGTATTTTAAAAAGTTCGATTTTTATAATATGTAATGCATAATTAGAATTCTATTGGCTAAAAGTCTCGAGTGACTTCTTAGTTGATTGGCTCTTACATTATTTTAAATGTAATAGATGACTTTCTTTATACATTTATTTTCTGTTTACATTTTATTTATATTTTTGTGACTCCAAATCATCTCCTTTGTTTTGCAGAGAAAAGTTTTCTAACCCTCTTCTTTTACATTTGTTATTCCCTTCGTTTAATTTTCTTTTTTTAATCATCGATTCCCCGAAAATTTAGCAGTCTGATAGATGTCTTATATCAAAATGAAGATCTAAAATAATATTTAGATTTATCTTATAGTACAACAATTGATTTAAGAAAATTTGTCCCTTGCATTATCTCTACAGATGTCTTTTCTAATGAATTCTATAAAACCAAGTTTTTAAAACAGAAATTCTTAATATCACATGGTAAAATAAGAAATCATTGGTTTGGTTCCAATTATTGGTAGTAACCAGATGAAAAGTTACTACCAGAAGTTTCATTTACTGTCCCTAGATGGCACTGTAGATAACAGAGAACTGCATGCAGTTGAACATTTTCTTCCCGAGATAGCTAGGTTATCTCAGTTATCGAGATAACTGAAAATAATTCTATAGTAACGAGTGAACACACACTTGTATCAAAATTTTCATGATTCATTTTGTCAATAAAAAATTAATGGGAATAAACAGCTATTCCAATTTTGCCTCTGGAATATTCTCGCACTTATCTTGTTATAAATACAGCTTATTTTAGTATTTTGCTATGAATGTTATATAACAAGACAAATATATCTAACTGAACAGAAAGCCCTCCATGTATCGAAAAGTAGTCTAAAAACTTTTCTAAAATTGATTTTACTAGTAGCTATCGTATCAAGTGTCCATCGACGTTCTGTCAGAATTAAGTTTTCTTTCTCCGGGACAGATGCTTCCCGTCCTCTTAGCAAAGCCGAAAACGGTATAGAGAGTTTTTAACTCTTAATGAGTGTCGTTTCGAAACTTTTAAAACCGATTGTGTAAAGTGATACCGTAATCCCACGCAAAAGTGATATCACAAGCGGATCTTCTTTAGGTATAGTACAACACGTGGGGATGAACTTCTCTCACATACTTTTCACGAAGGAATATTTTGAGATGAAACCTTTCTCGAAAATTTTTTTGTTTGTTTCAGTAAACGTCAATGGAATAAAAATATTTTAATGTTTCAGGTACATTAATAAGACAGTTTTGCGATTAATTATAAGATATATCCTACTATCTCCCTTTAGAATTTGTAACTTTAAAGATTCAAATTCTTTTTTTATTCATTTAGTCAAAAAATACTTATATTTTTAATGCAACTGATTTTCTGAATGGCAGAGGACTGAATTTGAATGAGTTAATGAATATTCATAGAATGAAATAAATAGTTATAATATGCATTCATTAAGAATAAACTGATAGAGATAAACCAACTCATATTTACAGTAAATCTAGTTTCCTATCTATCTACAGGATCCTCAATGAAGCAAGTTTGAAAATTTTAGAAAGAAGTTTACTTTCTCTTGTTTATATATGTTTTAGAAACTGTAAAAGGACAGTTAGTAAAAAGAGAGTAAAGGGATGTTCTTATTGCGGAATAAAAGGACTTTGAGCTGCCCTGCATACCAATGAATGAATAGCAGAAACTAGCCTAGTTTGCTATTAATGTAACAGAAAACTCGAAATGAAGGACTTTTCTCTTTATATGCAGAGTGTGCGCAAATATGGTATTGTTTGTTAAATTTTAAATCTCTTTAAAATACGTTAGCAAAATCATTATTTGAGTTCAAATGCATTCGTCTTTTGTAAATAAGTTAAAATCATATATAAGACTATTTTAATGGATGTAATAATATAATACCTGACAAAATTTTCTCCATCCATAAATATCGAATGATTTTTTAAAAAAATTAGCTTAGGGTTTCATATTGCTATTATTTAATGAAAAACGGAGGTATAGCCTATTTTCCAACGCTGCTTTGAAGTCATTAAATAATAGGATTTATTTTCGTCATTTCCAAATCGCTCCCATGTCCAAGCTCTTCAATGCTGTTTCGGATTAGTAAAGATGGGCTATACTAATCCATTTTTTCTTCGCCTCCGGATATGCTAGATTTTTCAAACATTACATCGGGTTAACATTACATACTGTTTAATTTTTTTTTCAGAATATAATAAAGAGTAATTCATTTTCAAATATGGCTTGTACATGAGTGGCACCGTTTCCGGTCCATTGGATGTTACGCGGAAGGCTAATCGGGATACTCTCTTTTCCCACGCGGCGGTCATTCATTGAAGCAAAATATTGATTGAAACAGAAATATGACACATTTAAAACTGCATGCGGCTGGAATTTTTATATAAATAAATATTTCGTATGTTACTTCAACCAGTCTTTCATATTGCTGTTTTCACAGAAAGAAGACATGAAATCGTTTAATAATTGAAGGCAAAATATAATTGAAAATTAAAATATTTGCATTTAATCATTCATTAAACCAATTTAAATAATTTTTAATTATACATGCAGTATATGTTTTCTTTTTTTCATTCATCGAATACGCAGTTGGAAGGTAATATTTTTTTTTAACATAATGGGATATCTGCAACGAATATTTTGCATCTTTGATAAGCAGAGTCATTGCAAGCTTCAAGCATAAGTGCATTTAGTCGAATTATTATAGATTTTATGGACATACTTTCACCATAATTAGTCAAGTCAATTGAATCTAAAGTGAACTGCATTTCGCATTAATGAATACATAAAATCAGCTACAAAAAATGAATCAAAAGATTTAAAGCAAAATATAATCCAAAATGAAAGCATTTTATTTGTATACATTTAATACATGTATACAATATTATCAATTGAACTACCTTTTCTTCCTTCGTTAATAAGTAAATTTTTTGCTTAAAATATTCTTAAATGGAAATGATAATGTCTAAAGCGAGAAAAAATAGTGAAAACGTTGCTCAAATATGTTTAAAAAACCAAAATTGATTGGGATTTATATTTTTAAGGTATCGCCTTATTTATTTATTCATTTTTACGAAAAACTATAGTTAGCTTTTCAAGAAGAACAATTCAAATTTCAAGTATATTAAATGTAATTACATTTAAATACTATAAAACAAAAATATGATTGGAAACCTTTCTGCCCTAACTATCTGTATTAATCGGTATCACTAAACAGTATAAGAAAAGGACTCTTAGGCTGCTCGGAAAGTCATTGCGTTTTTTCTCAACAGAGGACTTAATTGTATTTTTTCACGGCCGACTTCACACTTAAGTTGATTAATAATTACATATGTTGGCAAGGCTTACTTGTAAAAAAGTCGATTGATTCTACTTAGTAGGTTTTGGTTGGTACCCTTTCAAATATGGAGAGTGAAAAGCAGCATTTTCGGCATAGTTTACATTTTTACTATCGAAGAGATAAAAATGCTGTTCAAGCAAGAAAGAAATTATCAGATGTATATGGAATAGATGTATTAACAGAACGCCAGTACCAAAATCGGTTTATAAAACTTCGATCCGATGATTATTTCTGCTATCAGTTAGACAAATTAAATATCCCGCTTAAACAGAAAAGGCCAGAATAGATCAATCTAAAAGGTGTAGTGTTCCACCAAGATAATGCGAGACCATTTATTTGACAATAGCTCTTACAGTATGGATGGAATATACTGTCACTCACATCCACATATTCTCCAGATCTGGCACTTTCTGATTATTATTTATTCTGGTCTCTACATTTTTTTTAAGTCTGTAAAACCTTTATTTCAAACGAGGAGATCAAAAATCACCTAAATTAGTTCTTTTGCCAGCAAAGAAAAATATTATTAACGTGGAGTCATACTACTGCCGGAAAGATGGTGAAAAGTATTGTACCAGAATGGACAATATATAATTCAATAAAATATGTATTCCCTATAAGAAAATCGCCTTTCATTTTCATAAAAAAAGACGAAATTATTTTCCAAACAATCTAATAAAACGATTTCTTGAAATATTTTTAGGAATTAGAAATTTTTATACTATGCATAAAATAGCTTAAAAGTCTCTGATGGCAGTAGTAATAAAAGAGTAGAAAAATATTATATCAGTTCGTTGCAATTCCTTTTCTTGTTACCGAAAATTGCTGTTCCATCTGATGTGTTGCCATTCTTTTCTTCCAACAGTTACATTAATGTTCCATTTTTAAAGCAATACTAAGACTTTTTAAGGACGAACTTTGCAATTTTGAACCGCACTATGTTGTAAAGAACGGTATTTGAGATCTTCTCTAAACTCTTGACAACAGCCAGGGGGAGGGGAGATAATTTGTCCCTATTGGTTTTAACGTTTACCAGACCCACTTAAACAACTATTCTTTGGTGAAGTCAAATCTGGATTTCTTCACTCCTGAAGTCGAGATCTTACCAATCACAGCCCACCCATTTGCCAGAATAACTTGACAAGACCGTGCATGAATCACTTTCAGGCGACTGATAGAAGTACGCAGAACATTTGTGAAATAGAAATGATAGACATTTTGAAGTGTTCTGAATTAATAAATTTATGATAGCATCGAGAGCAAGAAAGCATAAAATATTAAGTTTCAAGAGACAGAGCAAAATCATTTTTTTTCTGCACTCATGAAGCAAATTTCAAAATTTTTTTAATTACAAAGGTTATCAATTATCACAATTTAAAACAAAACTTTTTGAAATGTATGAGTGACAAAAATCCTTAATATCATTATAAGACTGTTTTGCGAGCAGAATGTTATGGTGAGTAGTTTTTACTGAACACTTTCAATTTGACTTGTCTTGGACTACAGCAGTGGATTTGAGATAAACATGCAGTTTGTAATGCCTTAATTATCGAATTTATTGTACTAAAAATACAAAATTAAAAAAAAACTGTAAGGATGTTTTTGAAGACATTTATATTAAAATTCGAAAATTCCTGTTTTTTTTTTTTTCCTATGAAAAACAAGGATGTTGAAACCAGATTGCGAATTTTTAAAGCACTGAAAACAACAAAATAAAGAAACAAACAACAGAACATTCCTAAATATTTATTTTAATTAATATCTATCATAAAAGGAATTATAATTTAATTTTGATTTACATAATTCTATTAGCAATTCACACTAGTGATTTGGTTTCAACGCCTACATTTATGAATAAAAAATATTCGTGTGTGTGTAAGAGGCTTTTCTGAAATCTTTTTTTGTATTTCTATAAAAAGTTAATGGGGACTGTAGTTAAAAAGTTTTGTAATTTTTTTTTAATTCATAGAAACTCCCCAAAAAATTTTCTTTACAACATGAACTGCCGCAAAATCTTATTTTATTCTTAAAATTTTATTTATTTTGGTGCAAGTTAATTTTAAAGCAGTCGATTTTCTTTCAAATTTTACCAGTGGTGTCCGAATATTTTCAATTTATTTGTATAAACTTGCTTGTGTAAGCAATGAAGTGATTCTTTTCAAAGAATATTCTTTGAGCAAAATGCTTTCAAACAACGCCAATTACTTTTCATAATTAGTTCCCTATTTTGTACAATCTGAAACAAAGAGAGAAGAAAACTGTGTGCATTTTATCATCTTTTCTTTGGCACTTTAAACGATACATTGTGCTTCAAACAACAAACCTAATCAGAGCGCTTTAAGTTTACCCTTCTACCTCGTGCAAGATAGATAAATCTAATTGTTTTGGCTCTCATGAAGAAAGTTTTGAAATATTGTGAAATTTCTTCGTAAAATTGAGAAATTTCAAGCAAAATAGTAAATGATTTTCATATCAGAAACACAATTTCTTACTTTTTTAAAAATTTCATCTAATAAAAAATATAAACATATTTATTTTAAAATAATTTTATCAGGAAATAAGTAGATTTATCTTCCTAAAGTATTTTGACATTGAAATGGGAACCACAGAAAATCCTCAAGACTATATGGTACAAAATAAAAACCGTTCTATAGAAACTGTTTTTTATGATTTGAAAATAAATATCGTAGTTATTTACACTTTAAAAATGAAATTAATTTTTAAATAATGCATTCATACTGAATGAATTGTATAAGGAATTCTGAATTTTCATTTTGACAATTAACACTACAATTGGTTTTGTAGTTTAACAATTGTCGAATATATTCTTTCCTTTTGTATAAAAGAACTTCGTGGTTCAGAAGTATAAAACTTTTATTTAAAATTTTTTATTGCCAAAAATTTATAATAGCTTTGCATTATACGTGATAAGCATTGAAAGAGTCTGGATAAAAGAGTTTAAGACATTGTTCTTTATTCGAATGCTGTATGAAACGATCCCACTAAGAGAAAAAAGAGGAGTTCTTGTCGAAAAATACTTTTACTCTCTTCCTAAGCATGCTAAGAACATTATATTTATTCATTTTCCTCTAAGCAAAACTTTAGCATCTCAATACAAACAAATTCCAGCTCATAGAACACAATTAAATACATATTTTCATTTGATTTTTGCATATGTAAGGTATTTTACAGGTTTGATAAATTTTAATGGTACACTAAACATAGAGCAAGCAGTTTCGCAACGGAACATTAAGTCAGAATCGTCCTGAGAACGTGGACCACCACTAATTCATTCAAAAAAGTAGTAGGAGATGTTAAGTTGCCTGAAGATGATAGGTCTATATTTGCGGTAAGGCAGAGCTAATGAAAAAGAGGGGATCAAAGAGATTTGAAATGTTTTTGTACAGACAAGTACTTAATGGTTCCCACACTGGAAGGGAAAGATTTATGAAATTGGATGATTTACAATTAAAAAAAGGCAAAAAAAAAATTAAGGGCTCTAAACACTAAATCAAAGTCTGCAATCTCTAAGCAGCTCTACATTAGGGTGGTCTTCACATGTAAATTTAAAAAATGTTTTAAGTTTTTTGCAAATTTTTAATGGAGCATCCTGTTATATTGATATACTTTTTGTTGATATAATTTTTTTCAGATGTTTTAACCACTTTCGGGTGTTGTTACCAAAGCTGAAAGCTTTTGAATTTCCAAGAAAATTAGGAATGAACAAATTCCAACTAAAAAGAGATTAATTTATTAAACATTTCATTTCGATCTAAAAGAATTGCAGTTTGTAATACATCAGAGAAGCACGTGAAATTCAGCTTAAAACAATTTATTTATATACATATTTTAAAGTCTTCATTTCAAGACATTACAGACATTTTAGAGTCTATATATTTAGTTCTAAATTGCTTTACTAACAGCAAGATGCTTTATTTCTGTTCTTCGCCTTTTCAGCGAAGTTTGTTGCATTCTTTCATAGGTGCCAGACTACGTTCAGCGTACATTATTTACGGCTCGTAATGAACCAACTAATGTTTTACATTTCTTGGTCTTCTTCCCATCAAGTTGCATCCTTTTTGCAGAAAATCTGATGGTATATAAATTTTAGAAAGTTGAAGTTAGTTTGTACAAAATCATGCAGACCCTCTTTAGAGATTACACCTAAATCAAATCGAATTCGTTTCAAGGATTTATCACCTTCTTCCGTTTAAAAGCATTAACCATTTTCCTTTACTTTTTTTTTTGAAAAGATAGTTGTCAAAAACAAAAGGCCACGATTTACACTGGTAGGTACCGCAAATTTCCCAAAAACTTTTTCATTGCAGGCATGGAAAATTTATTAATATATTCATATTCTTCGTTTTTCAAGAGCCGCAAATCGTTTCTTGTGGCAAAACAAGCAGAAGCCGCTCTAAACAGTGTTGACATTTCACAATAAAAAAGTAACTATCACGCATTTCCTATTCTTCTTGTTCAGACAATTTAAATTGATTTCTGAATGAATACATTTTAAGAGAAGAAATAACCTTCCCAATTCTTCGAGCGTGTTGCAGTTCCCCTTAGAGCACTAAAGACTATTCCTCTTTTGAAAAACCAACAAGATGTGTGATGGCGAGCTTCAAAAGTTCTTTACAATCCTTCCGAAGCTGGAAGTTTTCAAATTGATTTTTAGCTAACTCAAGGATATCTGAGTGATTATTTATCCATTTTTCCGGAATTAAAATATTAAATGAGTCAGTGTGAAAATCACTCTGATCGATTGAGCTGCAAGAGTTTTTAAATTTTCTAAATGTCAGCATGTTAGTCAGTTTTGAAACTCATTTTTTTTAATATTAAATATTTCAAACATGATTTCTTAGACCTGAAAATGGCAAACCATCCAGAACTATTATTTACCTTTTACTCAACAGCGACACATCTCCTTTCATCAATCCTATGCTAACTGAAATTTTATCAAAATGCAAACATTTTATTTGATCGGAAATTCTTCAGAATTCTACTGTTTCGTGAAAGGCAGTAGTTATTGGGTCTGCTATTCATTGTAGAGATTTTAGAATTGGAATGAACTAATCAATGCCTTTTCCTGAAACAATGATTAACACTTTTACCAACTACGATACCTTCTAAAAGTGTTTTCCCGCCAATGCAAAGTCAAAAAGAAATCTCTCCGGAACGCGTTTTTTAATTCTTTGTCTTCTCTGCTTATCATTTTCAAGCATCAACGAAATGGTTTATTCTCAACGTACTCTCACATCACATTCTAAATTTTAAGAATTCTTATCAAAATAATAGTTTTTTTAATTAATGGTCCATATTGCATTAAAATTTGAAACGATATTAACGTCCAGAATACTTTCTTTGCTGCCTGGGTAATTAATTACAAAAATGAACTTTACGTTCACTTTTGATAAGTGATAGATATTGTTCTTTATTCGAGCAATAAATGTTACTTACAGAGGAGATATTTTTCTCTACGTAATCATGTGGTATATATTCAAATATCAATATTTTTTTCCTTCAAATTCTTCCATTTTTTGGTTATGAAATCTATTTCAAAAGATTTTGCTTCCTTTTTAATTTTTTTTATTTCATACACTGTTTTATCAGGCGGTCCTCTCTATCTTGGAAAGTGTAAAAAATTTCATACTTTTTCATTTTGATCATATTAAGGTATTAATGTAAGAAATATCAAATAAGTCTTGTGGAACCCTTCTTTTATCTTCCTTCTTTTCCGCGCCTTCTAAACATTTGGCTTTATTTTTTCAGTTATGTTTTTTCCATTCTTTAAAAAAATCTTTCAGTTTTATCTATAACTTGCCTTTATATTTAAGAGAGAATCAAAACCTTTTATCAAATAAGAAGCTCATCACTAGCAATAGAGTGTGAGTAATATCTCATTTTTAAATAAATAAATTCCTTTTCAAAATATTTATAGTGTCTGGATAGTTTTGGAAATGAATCCATACAAAATTGAAGTAAATTTGTCTGCTTATCAGGAATCGCTGATGCAATAAATTACCAAAAACAAATTTCAAACTGAACAATAAGAAAAAGACTACTTTTCAAAAACTATTTTAAATGCAAAATTTGGAGTGTATTTTTTCCGTAAGAATAAATAGGAAAGGCAATACATTTTTACTCGATGAAATTATTTATGCTGAAACCGAAACGCAATTTTCAGAAATAATGAAGCACATCAAGGAAATTGCGTACACTGTAAAAAGAAAAAAAAATCATTCTTATAGAGAAAATGAATAGACATAATCTTACAAATCAAACAGAAATCAATGAAGATTTAAATAGATAATTTTCATTTTCCAAGCATTTCCTTGCGATTTAATTTATCTCTCTTAAGCTACAAGTTTTTTGTTAAGTGGAAATGATTAATTTGTGACGATTAGTTTAATAGAGTGGTAAAAGAAAGGCTTATGATGATGCATCGAAGAACACTATTTGTAAAGGAAAAATCCTTCTGAGAAAAGCGGAAAAGCTGCATAGTTAAGCAAAATCAGTAAGATAGCTAGAGTTTCATAAGTTTTATTTTTTAAATAAAGAATGAAAATATTGCGATGGCGTTTGAAAAACCAAATTTAAATTAAAGCGGGACAATAATCTTTTAAAAATCAATTTGAATTAATGGATTCATTGCTATTTTACCTTTTAAAGAATACTATAAAACCATGCTGGTTATATAAACAAAGTTGCAGTAAAAGAAAAGAAATCAATTAAGTGGGAAATACACTTCTTTTTCTATAGTAGAAAAAATAATTTTCAATAAATAGCTTGAATATAACACTTAAAAATGTTGAATTAAGTATATTTTAAAGAATATAATTAGTAATAATGTTTCATGGATAAGGTGTTTGCACAGAGCTCGATTTTTATTTCAATTATCAATATTACGTAATAGAAATAAAGGAATTTATTACAAGTTTCCAATTTTCATGACATTTGCCGAAAAAGCGTATTACTTAACACTTGCTTCCATTCGAAAAGAACAACTGACTCCCCCCCTTCCCTATTAGTAATAAAACTTTCTAATACAGATGGTTAGAATAAGAAATAAAATCTTTAGAATTTTCAGATTCAGTTGATGAGCAATAATGCGGTTATGAAAATTTTTTAAGGGAAGCGTGAAAGCATCACGGTGGACCTAAACTCTGTTCTGAAAATAAGAACACCGAATAAGCGCTCTAGAAGTACTTGCTATGTTGATAGTATGAAAACTGCGAGATGGGAGGATTTTACACATATGATAAGAATATATTTAACGCAATTTAAAACATGCTACATATTTTCATACGGATCAGTTTCATTTTGTATTACTGATTCAATATTTATATTCTTAAAAATATACATCTCTTCAACTAATAAAAATCATTGAGATTTTGTGTCTAAGGAAGAAGAGTAACTTTAATTTAAACAAATAAAATGAAGAAATGCTTTTCATTTGCTTTTGAATTCTGATATTTTGCTATGGGAAAGTTGAACAAACAACTGTGAAAGACTAATAAAACTAACTACAAAAAGTGAATGAAAAGTGCTCTATCAGTACGAATAAAATTTTCTCAGAAAGAAAAAAAACTTGTTTCATTACATTTTTTTAAAAGACCAATATTTAAAAAAAAATCTAGCTAAAAGTTGCTTGGAAACACAAACTTCAGCAAGTATGCGTCCATAAACTTGATAATGGATGCAGATATTATCAATTCTAGGGTAAGAATGAAAGTAACATTTGAATTATCAAATTTCTAAGATTATTTAGACTAGTCATTTATTCCATTAGGTCTTTTCAAGCATATTAAAACAATTTTTTTTATCAAAAGCAAATAGTGCAATAAACTGAAGAAAAAAGCAAATACATGAAGTTTATTTAGATATTTTTGTTCGTATTAATCCAAAAAAAAAAAAGAAAAAGATAATATTTAAAAAAACTATTTTAAAAATGCATTAATAAAATGGCACCTTGACACAATTAACATTAAAGAATTCAGTTTAAAACTGGGTGAGAAAACTGTTGTTTAAATTCGGTAGTTCATCTCCTAATTTCAACCATTATTTAATTTTAAAGAATTGATACATTTTTACTTTGAAAATAAGTGAAATGCCACCAATAATCAGAACTGATGCGATTTTTTCTTTCCTCATTTGTTTTTTTCGATTCGCGGATTCAATAAATTCCATAAACAACACGGATTTCTCAAATAATATTTCTCCATTAAAGAAAAATTAATTAGATTTGACAATGAAAAATAAGAATTCGAAAGATAAAAGACAATAGAATGTCTTTCGTCCCCCTTTTTCTCCAAATGAAACTGTTTTCCCGGTTCTCCTCTCGGCCTTTTCAATTGTTTCCAGACAGAAGAGTGATAAAGTTCCAACTTTTTTTTTTATTGCTAACCATATAAATGGTCTTAGTTCTCCCATTTTTGCGACTGCTTGCTCTTTTTTTTTGAAAGAGATCTGTGTTTTTCTGTTTGATCTCGTTGGTAAACTGAAAAAAGCATAAAATTCAGATACACCACTTCACTTCTCTTCTCAGTTTGTGACAGAATTTTCTTATCCCGTGGGGGGAGAACCAAAGCTTTTACGGTTTTTATAACCTTTTTTTCCAGCTTCCACAGTGTTTTTTTATTGGATTTTTACCCTTTTTTCTCTTCTTGCCGAGAATAAGGTCGAGATGAGTAAGACTTAATAAAAAATAATGGCATTTGTTGTTGTTTTTCGCAGGCTGCGTCTCTCCGGCGAGGGAATTGCCGCATTTAGGGATAAATGCTATCCGATACTTTGTCGCTGCTGGACTATTTATCTCATTCAAGATTTATTGGAAAGAAGACGCGCGATTTTTTCCACCAGCTGTCAGACTTCGAGCATTCGGAACAAGCAAGTAAAGCCGGCGGCGGTTTTATTTTCTTCTTTTCTCTACAGTGGATCCGCAATTAGATTTGCTTCTTGCTCCTCTGGCTAGAGAGGAGGAGCCAAGAGTACCTTTCTCGGCGATTTAAAACGGATTCGTGAACCTTAAACAAATTCCTGCGAATGAAGAAAACTTTAAATTATGTAAAGTCGGAACTTTTAATAAAATAAGGAATAATTGTAAAATCCGGAATCAGCGGGAATATTTTCTCCTCGAATTTCTCTGTTCGCTGCATCACTCCTAACGCAGCGAACAGAATCGCGCGTGCATTTTCGGTTCCTCTCATCAATCAATTGCGCTCAACGTTTGGCACAAATTTCAAATTTTGGAAATTAGATCCACTTTCTTTCATCTAACTTGTGATTTTCAGTTACGTGTTCGAGTTACGTGATTCTGGGTTCAGTTCAGATGCCTAGGAATTCAGAGGTAAACAATCTACCCTTTGATGAATTTAAATGAAAATTAGAACAATTAATTTAGTCAAGTATATTTCCATGATTATCACTTTCATATAAACTTGAATAGAAAAAATTGAATCATTTTCAACTTATTGTTGTTTTTCGTTCAAAATTTGATGCGTATCGACATTTCTAGTAAGAGAAGCACTTTATTTGTTATTTTTGAGATACTGTGCGTATGTGCACACGAACACAGATATATACAAACTTTCTACTGTCGGATATTCCCCAATTTTGATACATATCTTATGTTTGGTCAATCATATTTTCTGACAGTTATTTTAAGAATCAGAAAAATTAGTATAGGTGTGCATGAGCAAATTAAGCAGCTATGAAACAAATCAGCGTCTATATAAGGCAATAGGGGTCTGTCAAAGCGGTTAGATTTGTTCTTTTTGCTATAATGGCAGATCGCCAAGATTTAGGTAATATGGAATAATTTGTCATTAAAGTCGCCACACTAAAAAGGATATTAAAATCTGCGGGTTAGTGTCGATGCTTAGAGATTTTCGAGTACGACAATTTCACATGTACTGACCACGAATATGGAATAACCAGTGAAACCTCAAAAATTCGACATCAGTGGACAGAGAAAAGATCTTTCGGAAAAGGGACCATTAACGAGTGACGAAAATCCTTAAACAAAATAAACGTGCAACTCTTCTTCAAATTGCCGCGGATTTCAATGCAGCAGCATCAACAGAAAGTGCAGAAAACCCTTTGGCGTAACATTTTGATGGCAGATCATAAAGCTTCACGCCTTGCCTGACACCGCCAACAACACTACTAGATATGTTGATGATTTAAAACACGTCATTTTTTCTGACGAATTTCCTTTCCAATTTATCGGGTGGATGAAAGTATATGGGTATGGAGACAACCTCATGAATCCACGGACTTAACATGTCGAAAGGGAACTGTTCAATTTGATGCAGGCTCTGGTGCATGCACAGTTAGAGTGATATCAAACTCAAGAAGATATCAAGAGATGACGAATGACAGGTATGTAAGTGTCCTGTCCACTGTGCGTTTCGGAGAAAATTTCCATTGTGCTTCGATAATTTATCAAGATCTGCAGATTGATTTAACGTCTTGAAGATTCTAAATTTGATCGAATAAATACAACATATTCTAATTCGTCAATGGATGGTTAAAATAAATATCAAATTCCAATTAGCCACCTTTTGGTTGGTACTAAGTCAATTAAAAAAATTATGAAGTCGGACTGAGCTGCTGTCAGAGAAGAGTGATTAAGATTGCATTAGTGCATCCAAAATGATTACTTTTCCTTATTTAAGATACTACAGTGTGGCAGCTTACTACAACTATTGAACCTCACTTAAATTCTAAATCTTTAGAATCATACGCGAATTCAAAATGGAAGGCCCAATTTTTAACTATAGTTCTTCTGCCATCAATCAATCAATTAATCCCACATTCAATATGAGGATAAAGATAAATTTACCGATTATTTCCAATTTTAGGCTTTTGACGCAAAGATTTTTAAATATATGTATTTCAATATCTTTCAGCTAATTAGCATAAAAATTCAATTTTTGAGTTCAATTAGAATCCCATTATCGAACAACCAACTTTTTTCCGGCTTTACTTTTAATGTACGGCGACAGGAAGTCGTGATTTTTCAGAGTTACGTGACTTGACAAAGTGGTCACAAGAATCACCACTTCATAATTTGGAATATGAATTTATAATTTTTTGATTTCAGGAAACAATCATATTTAATTAATCTAGTTTAAATTAACTCATATTGCTCTAATTTCCGGTTTCATTTGATTTTTCGGGGGAAATTTAATATTAAAAGAATAGATAAACTAGTTATAAAGGTGAAAAAGATTTAGTAGAATTAGTTGCTTGTATCTTTAAGGGTTGATGTATATTTTGACTTATTTAATGTATACATAAATTATTTGAAGAAAATTTCCAGAAATTTCAGGCGTGTAACAAGTCATAGCTATTAAAGAATTCGAAACAGGAACAATTTTAATAGAACTTTAATCCTCCAGATTGGCAATTGTGCGGTTAATCTTCGATCTTTTCAAAGATGAAAAATTAATATATACATTATCAATTGCAGCTTCAAGTCTTTTCCAAGAGCTAGGAATACCTGGATCATACACCCCCTGGGGGGCACCTCGAAAAGAGGATGAGATGCTCCCGGTATAGTGGTTGGATCTCCCCACCCTGGAGGGTGCACAAAAAGGTGGAGATCTAGCTCCTCCCATCGATGACGAAACGTACTTCCTTCGGGAAGGGTTGTACCATGGCCGGTGATGGCCCTTACTCCTCACCGGCCACAGTTCCCGTCAGTGTTGCTGTTGCGGCGGTTCGGTTATTCAGTTTTCTTTATCCGTGTGCCTTCAGGCGGGTCGGAGAGTCTGTGACATACTTGGATCATATGCTGGTCTTCGTAGCAATTCGTTGCGAATCTGGGGTATTTTTTCAAAGAGCTTAACTGACGTTCTGGTGATAAATTCTGAACTAGGTTCGACTTGGACATCATTATGAAGTAACTTCCTTTTGACGTACCAGGGGGCATTGACAATATAATTCTGATATTTATTTTGGAAAACTTGCAGCTTCTTAAAGTTACCGGCGGAAGTGGCTGTCCAAATATGGGAAACCCATATCTTGACTGGTCTTATAATTGAATAATGGAGCAGAGGCTTGATTTTAATCGATAGCATATTCAATAACGCAGTTAAGGTATTCAATTTAATACTTGTTAATGTAGCCTTGGTAAGGTTGCTTTCATATGACAGTTAAAGTTTAATTTGCGTCTGGAACAAACTCTGTTTTCATTCACCCAGGGGATGGATTAAAAATTTGGGTTTGGCTAAAGATGGGCTTTTTTTTTTTTTTTTTTTTTGATAAAAGGAAGACCGTAACTTTTTCTTTGGTTGACTTTTCTTTTCCAATCGATGAGCCACAGATTAAAAGATTTAAAGATTTCATGATGTTGTGCGGTTTTCAACTGATCAATCATTCTCCGTTGTACCTGCTTAACAATCACTTCTGCTGGAAAATGAAATTTCTTCCTTTTAATAAAGCCTGATAAATCCACTGGCTCAAAATAATATTAAGCGATTTCATTTATTTTGCATTGAAGGGTATTAAAAAAAGGGAGTGTAATTAACAATAAAATTTTCTCTTACTGAATTTTCTTGAGGGTGGGATCAACCATGCAGTCTATGTTACAATTTATTTTGAAAAGTAATGATATACTCACATCTCTAGCTAAAATCTCATAAATTTCTAGAATTTTAAAAGAATTGTTTACATTTAATTCCAATCGTATTTTGCTAATGTTTTAATATTTCAGCGAAATAAAACGAACGAAATGCTTTTTTTTTCTCTTTTTTTTCTTTTTTTTTTTCTTTCTTCTTTTTTTTAATTTGAACATTTGAAGTTTATTCAATATATGGTCCTCAGTGGGTTACTTCTTCTACGGCGTTTCAATTTAATATAATTAATTATATTTAATATAATTATTAATGAACTGGAGCAATTTTTGGAACAAAGTTTGATACACGCATATAAAAGAGACATAATACTATTATAATCATTATCATTTTTAAAAATTCGAATTATTTTAAAAATTAAAAAAAACAGATTTAAAAGCAGGAAAATTTCGAGATCCTAATTAATTAACCATTTTCATTACGACCATAAATCAGTTTTTTAGACCAAAATAGGCATATTCTTTCAAGTAATTTCCATTAAAAAGAATTTTATGAACATGAGAAAGTAAATAGCAAAGTTACAGAGGCGTCCCATTATTTTTGTTGACGACTGCACACTGAAAAGTAATAATATCGAGCTTTAAGGAACATCGAGAAAACTATCAAATACGATCTTAATGTGTTTAATTTTTCTTTTTACATCTTTTTTTTTCTTCCCTCAGTTGACATCGTGTTTTTCATAATTTCGCACTTCTTTTAAGCAGAGAACACAAGAGAAATTTCAGTGCAATGAGTGATCGTTTTATTCCGAAGTCGATATTATTACTACGAATAATTTGATATTTTCATTATATTAAAAGTGCTGCATTCAAATTCAATTTGAAATGGAATGCAATTTTATATGTAAATTTTCTGAATTCTATTTTTTTTAAATATAAGTTTGTCGTGTCTAATTTGTTTACTACTTCTTCATAATATTTTTGTTAAATAATAAGGAAAAATTACGTTAGGAAAAAAATCATACTTATAACCAAAGTGATATCAGTAGCTAAGAAGAGGAAGACTAAGTTTTGATACAGTTTAATAAGGGCGCTGTTATCTTTTTCGCCAACAACAAACAGTCATACTAATAAAATCTGAAATTTAAATTTAATATTTAAGCAATTAATTGGAGAATTTGTATAATGGGTTTGCGAAAAAATAAAATTAGTTCAAGCACTTTTTTCACACGCTCCATTACTTCAATTAGGAATGGTTTGCCTCCTTGTAGACAGGCCTTCAATTGCATTACTCCCTTATTTTCACGGGAATCTATTTCTTATATTCCGCTGAAATGTTTTTCGAGAAGTATGAAATTATATTTCTCGCTCATTAAAGAATGCAGCAAGTGTGACCTTAACAATGCGACCGGTGGGACCTTAAGAATGGGGCCGGTGGGACCTTAACAATGCGGCCGGTGGGACCTTAAGAATGGGGCCGGTGGGATCTTAAGAATGCGGCCGGTGGGACCTTAACAATGGGGCCGGTGTGACCTTAACAATGGGGCCGGTGGGAAATGTAATATGAAATGCAAGGCAACTAAGATTTAGTATACATCAAATTCATTGTATAAAGAGCCGTTCGGAAGAGTGTTTTTGCAGAATTTAAAAAAAAATGGTTGAATTTTTTGATTTCATGCTTTCTTTAGTGCCTTGTCTTTACGTCTTTATTAAGTGTTAAACTTTTTTATAAATCATAAGATACAGTTTTCCATTCGCATACGAATTATTATTTTGACTCATTTTGCTTAATGCGAATTAAAGAAATGAAATTCAAGAATTAGTAATGTCTGTTATGAAAACATTTTTTATATTTTTAATATATAGTATTTTAGTTAATTTGACTGAATTTTTTTGATATATTAATTTATTTTTTTATTAGATAGATCAATAACATGGCGAATCATCGAATTTTTACACTTCATGTCTTTAACATGTCTTATGCGGACATTTGAAAAATCTCTCCGTTCGGCATTCGTCTTTCACTAATGAAATATTACACCCGGAAGTCAAATTATAACTCAACATTTTTCTATGCATAAATTAAGTGCAAATCGTCAAATTTGCAATTACAGTGTAATAAGGCGTTAGACAACTGTGTGCTTTATGTGTCATTTAGCTAATTTCATGCTTAGATGAGAAGCGTTGTTATATTTTATTTTTTTACAGTTTTCATGAATTTGAGGTCGAAAGATTTTGCTAATTTGAATAGTATAATACTGTACGAAATATCTGAAAAACAATTCCGATGATATAAATGTTTTGCATAGCAAAAATGTTTATCAGAATAGGTGTTCGATATATGGAAACAAGAAAATTTAATTTATTAAATGGCGTGAATTTACCGAAAGGAACCACCGAAAAAATCCATCAGGAATAAAATAGCTCATTTTACATTCAAATGATAGCAGAAGCGAGACGTCATCGTTTCTCAATTAGCAATTAAAATATCGATAGGAGTCATTCATCCAATTGACAATAAAATTAAAAAAGCAGCTTACTTGCATTGACGGTTTCATAAAAAAGACCAGAAATGTTTTTACAAATTTCAATTTCTGTACTAAGAATACGACGCTTCCTATTAACAATACTCTAACTTTTAAATATCATCAAATTCCACTGATTCATTCCTACTTCTAAGCCTATTCGCTTTCAGTTCATAGTCATTCTTAAATTTGCATTTGCAACTTTTCTTCACATGTCGTAAGAATGTCCTCTTTCATCCTCCAAATTTTTCTGTGAAAGTCTAAAGAAATTCCGTTCAAGTTCCAATTATTCGCATTCTTCCGACGGCAGCTCCCTCCCGTTCGCGTGAGACGGTTCCCTCTGAATTCCCACTTTTCGTTTGCTGAAAGATCAAATGCATTCAGCAACAAAGTGGTGCAAAGCGATAAAATTCCTTTTTAAAATAACACAACAAATAGATAAAATTGAAATTTCCAAAACATAATATTAGTTATTTAATAGTATTCTTCATTCATTTCATGTCACATTCATTTGGCAATCTACAAGTAGGCTAGGATGCACCCGTTTCGAAATATGAATCATTTGAATCTAGTTAGATGAATATAACACCTCATACTGTTATATTAATATTGTTGAAGCGTGGACTTGAAATGAATTGTTTCATTTTTGAATTGTCATGTGATGAGACGTGAAAACAGGAGGCGATATCTAGCTTTCCGAATTTCAGTATCACGCTACTGAGGGAATTCGAAAGTCACACAATAAGGACATTGTCACCGGTAATGAATCGTTATCGGATTCAAATCTCAAGCATGTGATTTTCGAATGAAAAGCGGAATACAGAATCCCTCATAGCATGACCCAGACAATGAGATAGCAAAATCAGAACCATCGCATCAGATTTTAGAGACTGCAGTACTAAAAATAAAAAATATTGAACATCATTTTACAATACTGTTTCAATATTTATATTTATAATAATCCTTCGTGCGCTGTTTGAATAGACTTGAGACCATTGAAACCTTTTTTAGATGGAAATCTATATCAAGAAAGTTTTGTGAATGGTATGTCCGTCTCGTTTCCATAATCGAGAAAATTTGTTAAAGTCTAAAATAGTTTAATGAGAATAAGTTTTTGAAAATCGTGTTGTGAGCGGCATAACATGCAAAAGTTTAACCATTTTTTTTTTCAATTTCAACATATTTCGCGCTATATAACAAAGGTATGCAACATTGAATTCTTCTTTATATTTTCAGCACAAAATATGTCATTCCTTTTTACCATTCACTTCCTTTTTTCCGCCATAATTATATTTTGTAAATGATTCGATTCCATAAGCTATTAGCAGAGGATGCAATTTACAATTTTTGTAAGTCAAATCTTTAGAATGTTGCCAAGTTTGTAATATTTGCAAATCGAAGAATTCGATTGAAGAAAACGTGAGGTTGAAGATTTAAAAAGAAAGAAGAAATTATCATTAGATAGGCTATTGAAGCGAAACCTACTGTATTTTACAAATTTCTTTCTTTCAGTGAATGTTTTAACTCAATAATTCATTTTATTAATACTTATCTCATTTAGTTCATTATATAAAAAAATACAATTTTGAATGAAATGATATTTCATTTATAAGTGAACAGGCGAAGATGCGTGAGCCATCTGAATTATTTAACTTCTTTTTTTTCTCCCATAAGTTTAATCATGTCGTTTGAAAATACATACAAAAAGTTATTAATGATTCATGCTTGGTAAATGCAAAGTTTTATCTTACTTATTGAACGAAGAAATTCTGTAGAATTCAAAATAAAGAAGCTGAAAAATAATCTGTATGCAATATCGCACTTATTTTGATTTTATTCAGATATTTAAATAAAGGATTTTCTGGTAAAAAGAACAAATAATATCAGAAACTTGCAAGATAAGGATTAAAAATATATTTCACATAAAACGGGACTCCAACATAACTGCATTTTTATAAATTAAAATAAAAATTGAACTGACTTTTATTATTCGATTCTTTTACGTAACATCGAGCACAAATTTAAAAGCTTACGAGATTTTTCTAAATGCCTAGAAGTGATATAGCACATAGCAATTTTTTACCGTGTATCACTTAGACACAAATTTGGCAATAAAATCGCCGAAATGAAAGTAAGCTTTGGATTTAATTTCGAATACATACAATGATGTTCGAATCAACCCTTAACTGGGGACGTGCGGTCTGTAAGACCGCTAGCGATGGATATCCGGTACCCTTATTCTATTTTTTAGCTCAATTGAATGGATTGACCCTGTAGCTTTCTGTTTTGTGATCTTCAATGCACGTACAATTTTTCAACCGATTTCAGCGGATGCTTTTTAAAAGGATTCAGTTACTTCTTTGAGCGCGGTCTTTAAGACCGCACCTCCCTGTTAGTGACCCAGTAATAAACAAGGCTTAGCAGATGGCGCTAAAACTGGACCCCTAAATATCATCCAATTTACTGATCCCATTATGAAGCAGTGCTCCGGACACTTTTAAATGAAGCAGAAAGTGATTTTAGTGATATGGATAATTGTACAGAAGAGTTTTTTGATGAAAGTTCACATTCAGTTGATTCTAATATGTATGTTCAAACATAAATAATTTTTCTAGTGATAATGTATTTTGAAAAATTTATAAAATATATTAATATACCAAGATATATATATATATATACAGAATTTATAAATTGATTTTTATACTATTTCTTAGCCTATATGTTTAAAATACCCTAAAAAACCGTGCAATGAAAGTCACACAAGCCGATCAAAAAAGGGCCAATTTTACCCATTGTCAATTTTTTTATATATAATTGTTGAATTTTATATTATATTGTTCTTTATATACTCCATATATTGTAAAAATAAATATTATTTAAAAAGTAAAATGTAATATGTATTCTCAAGAATATTATTTATTGTAACATATAATTTGAGAAGAAAATGTATGTTCCAACGCATTTACTTTTTTCAATAATAATATAATTTGAAAATTTCTAAAACATATCTACATATCAAGAAAAATATCTGCAAAATATATTGGCAGTTTTTCATACTAATACATTCATTAGAAAATTTAATTTTAGTGTTAATGAAATTTGGTCTCGTAGACCGTACTTCCCCAGTTAAGTCCTAAAATTTCACTTCCCCAGTTAAGGGTAAAATTAGCAATCCTTCGAAGAAGCGAAGTTTTTCTATAGTGCAATTCTTTTCCACGAACATATTTAAATATGTGGCTTCTGAAATCTCTGCCTAAATATGCATTGTTTTTATGTAGTTCAACATCATTCATCGCTACTACAATAATAACAACAACGATTTTGAAATCCTACTGCTTCTACGTTAAATGAAGCTTCAAATTATGTAATAACTAAATACCAATAGAAAATGCATCAGAAAAGATAATTTTGTAACAAGAATTTAAATTAAATGCAGTTTGTAAACACCGAGTATGCAAATTTAGGTCTCCGTGCGTTTAAAATTCCATTTGCTGAATTTAAATGTTCACATTTATTTTTCGCTTGATTTTTCCTTCGATCCGTTCCTCTTCTGCCCTTGCGCCACTTTCGCGCGTCGTTGCCCAACGGAAGCTCTGCGACGGAGGTTTCCTTAATAAATATTTCCCGAGTTGGGAAAACCATCAACGTTATTGATAAACTTTAATAATGGAGCAGCGATGAAAAATATTTGCGTCTCATAAACCGTTCTCCATCCATCTGCCGAGAAGGAATAAACTCACTCTTTTTCGTCTAAAATGCGAGACAAACATTAAATTTAAAACGGTCCAACCGATGAAGGCTTTTCAAAAAAGCATTCTTGCACGTTTCGCAACGTGGAACGGCGATAAAAAACATTTTACATAAACTCAGCTGCATGTTTCTAAAATGATCGGATCAGCAATGCTGGTTTAAATCTTGTAAAAGTTAATTAGACAGTCAGAGAGTGCGACGAGGGTGTTTTCTCTCAGACGGCAAAATGTTTCCCTGAATAATAAAAGCGTCTGCAGTTTATGCAACAGCGACAAATCAGGGCTTGTTTCAGTTAATTATTACAAGATGCAGGGTTTCTGCGAACACATTGGACAAAGAGATGTGCGATTGTATATAAGCGAAACGAACAATATTCATTACAAAACAAGAGTTCAGAATGGGAAAGTGAATGAAACAGCGACCACTAATGTCATTTCGAAATGAAACTGAAAACTCTCAGGAGCCCGTTCTTCCAAACAAAAGATTAAAAATTCGCACAATCTGTAATTGTGATCATTTTTCTCGATGTGTTTGAAAGATTAAGTAAAAGTTATTGTCTGCATTTAATGTTTTGTTAAGCCTATGAAAGAAACTCATCTAAGCAAACTGGAAATATATTCCTATTAATCGTAAACATAAAGAACATTTTATAGTCCTTCGACATTTTTTCCTCCAATCCTAAGTTTTAGCTTGATTTAGTTACATTATCGTGCCGTTATCAAACAACACTGGGACTATTTTGGGACGGACCTTGTAATTTTGAATCGCGTTCGGATGACGAGAACGATTATTTTAAATTGTTTGTTTTTCCATGGGCATAGAATTATTATAAGATATATTTTACATCAAAAACATCAATCCTAATTGCGCAATCTAACAATGTATTGATAAAATTAAAAACTAATTCTGAAATTAATTCTGCTTTTGAAAATATGTTATGTAATTATAATTATAGTCTAGGCAGATTTTGATTTGAGGGAGATTTGTGATTTTTCTAAAACCGCTCGCTTACATAAAACAAACATTAATAAATTCTAAATAAAAAAGAATGGCTTCTTTCTTATTATGCATAGAAGAAATATTTTCATCAGCATACCAGTGCATTATGGAGATTAAATAGTTACAATCTTGCAAAGTATTCTTTAGGAGGTGTATTTCTCAATTTTCATTCCTACCTGCATTTTATAAATCACGTTCTATGAATCGAGGAGTAAAGATTCTAACTCTCTAACTAAAGTATTGATTATAAATAAAGTATAAAGCTTTTTACTTAATTTCAGATATCTTACCAGCACATATATTTTTTATATGTTCTTGCATTTTAACAATATAGAAAATATTATTTGATACTAGCAATGTATCATCAAAATCATTTATAATGCCGCATGAAAAAAAAAAGTTAACACCCATTTGAAACTTGTGAATGTGAATTCTAAATTTGATTTATCACTATTAATTGCATTGTTTTAAAAGAAATAGAGAAATCACAATGCAGTGGAAAATGACTCTTAAATAAGAATGAATTAAAATTTTCCTGCGCACATAGAAAGGCCTTATACATTAATTTACTGAGGGAAAAATTGAGGAGTTTCGTCATTGAAAAAATGACAAGCACTAATTTTGATTATACCGCATGCTAAAATTTACTTTAAAGCAATATAGTATGTGTGTGTTTGTGCGAGTGTGTGTGTGTGTGTGTGTGTGTGTGTTTGTGTGTGTGTGTGTGTGTGTAATACCTTAAAACCTTATATTCTCTACATAAATAGATAAATAACTATGTTATTCTTCAAAATATAAATAACAGTCAAAAATTTCATTTCAATATTAGAAATTTCGTGAAGGAAACAATTATGGCTATTGGAATTTTTGAAGTTTCTTCTTATTTACATGGATGGCCCTTTTTGAAATATTTACATATGGAGTTTTTAAAACTACATTAATTTATTCCAAATATAATTTTACGTGATTGTATGATAAGCAATTGCAGAATAAAAATGGGGATGTTTTTTTTTTCTTTTTCGCATCCATATCTATTTCTGGTAAAATTAGTTTTAAAATTCATATATTAGGCTGAGGAGTTGCCATAACAATTTATTGCTTCATTTCATGCATTAAAAATTCATTTAAAATAAGTGCAACATTTTTTTAAATCATTTATAATATGTATATTTTTTTTGAAGTGAACTTGTGTTAATATTTTTTCAAAGTGAATTCTCCACTAGAGATCATATTTTTGAGAGTGCATATTATAATTAAAGCAAAATGTATATCAAGATTAATCAAACACAGACTTTGGAAGATGCAATATGTTGCAACTGGCTTCAAGATTTTGTTAAAACCTGCAACAGATGTTTATGTTAACTTAGAACATTTATACTGACTGATAAAAAAAATATGTTGTTGTGACTCATGGCACTTTATAAGCCCAGTGACTACTCCAATCTGTCAATCTGACAGCGATTTAAGCCGAATGAGCGTCTCTTGTTTTTTCAGTAGCGTCAAGAGTACGACTTAGCTACTCACACATCGCTACCCTTTTTACGGGGCGGATTGCAATCATGCATTTCATTCATTCATCCACGGATCGTAATTTAGACTTGAATCAGGGAACGATCACCTCTGAACCAGTACTCCCAGTGGTATTACTCACGACATGGAGGATTTTGTGACCACGACAGATTTATACGTGCGCCAGTCACCACACACATGGAGAGTGCTCGAAAGGCGGTTTCAACACAAGAGACGCGAATCCAACGTCCAACCAACCAGACTATCCCGGCCCCAAAAAAGATTTTGCGATAAGTAGAAACTTAAGGAAGCTTTCTAAAATTAATACTGACGAGCAATAAACAAGAGAAACATTTTGAAAAGATCAGTTAACTTATTTTAAAATAAAATTTGAATAAAATTTTCACTCTATTAACTTGTTAAAAAGAGAGCTTGTGTACAACTTCTCATTATTGTGGTGACGTAACAGGGCTTGTTTTAAAAATCCTGTTAAGTGAAAATTCTGATTAAAATTTTTAAAATCACTGCATCCACAGTTCTAGTTAAACCCTTACAAATGGATATTTGGCTTACAAACTTTTAACTTTTTACAACAAATGTAATATAGAAATTCAAAAGGTAACGGAATTGAGCAATAAATAGAAATAAATAAGTTGGAGCTATTTGCAAGCAGCCAGAAGAGACAAACAGTAACTTATTTTCAGCTATGAATTAGTAAGAACTAGCAGTATAAACTTATACCCCATTTTTTTTAGCCCTCGAGTTCAATATCTTTTGATATATTCAAAATGACCCGACTTACTTCAAAGAGTATCGGAACTCATATCATAAAGTGTATCATCGTCATAGTTTAGTATTAGTTTAGGCTGAGGTTTCAATGGTTCTCAGATATGCATTAGGACTCATTAATCGGCTCCTCCAAGATATTTCTAAAGTAAGTGCACATTTCATAAGGAAAACAATAGTTCTTATTGGCTATTTCCGGTTAATACTTCTTACTGGGCACAGAAAGCAGAACAATCATTAAAGTATAAAACGTATAGCAGTCACCAAGATGTAGAAACGAAAACTGACTCAAAATAACCAAACTATTCAAAAAATTTTTTTAAAAAATCATCTAATTTTAGGAGGCGGTAACCTTGAAATATAACACGATGTTTCAGCAAACATAGTCAATACTGTATCAATACGAAATTAATAAAATAAGTACTTAATGCAAAATTACAAATATTAAAAAGATCTTAATATAAAATTACTAAAATAAGAAAATTCTTATTATGAAGCTACTGAAAAATTAACTGCATAATTACTGAAGACCTTTCAACTGGCAGCATTAATACCAAAAATACCAACTACTTATACTATAATCATTACTCTCTATAAATGAATCACAAAAAATGATACACACGTTGTGAAAAAATATTGATGAAAGCGATTGCATTTCAAATAGCTGCGATTCGATACTATCTCGTGACAATCAATTTTATATTCATTACTTCGTAAATAGTTTCATCAACACGTCATTTACATCATTTTAAGATTTAATCAATCTAATGAGAATAACTTCACGCAGTTTTATGTATATTTATTTTTATGCTACTGCTCAAAGGACTCTGAAAAAAAAACTGTTTTCGTACCACGAACAAAACTCAGCAATGCCTTTCCAAATGACCAGAAGATGATTCAAATATGAAGTAATTTTTACTATGATTGTCGTATTTAATGGCAGGCTTTTAAAGAAAGTAGATTATAATCGCAATTATTGTATTTAATCGTTGTCAAATTTTACGTAGGTCTTTCAAGCATCACTTTGTTTAGCAATATTTTTGTAGTAATAATAAAAATGGAAAAAAAAATCAGTATGATATCCAAATGACATGAAGAAATTTAGTAATTAGTGAACATGGTTTGAGGTACACTTCCTGTTTGTATATTCATTTCCGTTGAGTATTCATTTCCAACAACTGAACAAAAAACTTTTTTTTAAATGTGGGGCAGAAAATTAAAAGCTCAAAAATGTCCGCGCCTATTTGATGGAATTAAATATTATATCTAAAAAGTAATCAATATCTTAGAATATTTCTTTATATAAATATACTCCAACATATCAATCAGCAGCATAACTTCCAATGTGAGAATAATTATTGTAACAGAAATAACACAATGGAACATTATAAAACAGTGCACACTTTAAAATAAAAAGTAAAAATAAATCGCTGGAATTGAGATTTTACGAATATCTTGCTATTTTGAGAAATACTTTACCTTTCCACAAAAATGTTTGGCATGTTTTTGAGCACCTTGTGAACTGAAGACGCTGCGCGGTGATTCCCACCGAGCTGCCAGTTGATATAATATTTAAATGCGGTCAAAATAATCTTCTTGCACGCAACGCAGATTGCAAATTTCTCCGCCTTCATCAAAGCGGATCGATTCTAATTTTGAATTTTGATGGAGACACAAATGAACGACCATCCACGTTCGCTCGATGTGAGAACAACATCAAACGCGATAACACCTTTCACCTCCTAGAGGGTGCGACTCATCTCCGAAAACCAAACGACCCATTTCAATGCCAAACGACTCGGGGCTGCCATGCTCGGTAAATAACGTTAAATCTGCATTTTCGTCACTCTACGTAAACATGGTTCCCTTTTTTCTCCTCAGCCGAATAATTTCCTTTTTTGTTGTTTTTGTTATTGTTGTCGTCGGAGTTTTCTTGAATATTTCATGAAGTCGTCCGAGCCTGCTCTCGGGCAAGCTGTTCCAGTCCGGGGAGTTTATCGACGAGCGTAGTTACTGCTCCCAACGTTCGGGCAGAGATTAAAGGAGCGAGTTGTCAATTTTTCCCCTTATTTGAGAGCGGATTTTGCTTCAGCAGAGAGAGATTCAAGTGAACGTCTATTAACTGAAGAGAAAATCCTATTAACTGCTCGCGCATGTTACTTTGTTGAAAAGACGTTACCGGAATGTAGAATAGTAGGCTGGAATTTGACGAGTCATAATCGATTTTATCTTTATGTTCAATCTTTCGTTTTAGGCTAAAGAATTATGCAACGGCATATCTGATCTCTAAACGAGGAGCTTACGTAATTGGAGTGTTTAAAATTTTACTTTCAGCTGATGAAAAACTCATTACGTAGCAGATAAATTTGAGATTCTTCTTGCGGAGATTTAATTTAAGTATTCAGAGGACACAAAGCAAAATGAGAAGCTTGTAATAGCTTCAGCAAGACCTTCTGGAAAGCGTCATTTCACAGGGGTGGCGGTTAGTTTTACTTTTCCCCCTCCTCATTTAAGAAAGTATAGAATATTATGCTCGTTAAAATATCTGACTCACAAGATAAGATGCGAATTTTAGACCATCCTGAACAGAAAGAAAAGATTTTTCAAAAACGGAATCATATTTGCTTATTTCAAAGAAAGATAACAGAGGAACTCAATAAGCTAGAAAAATCAAATTTAGCATTTTGTTTTATTATCACCCATTACATTTTATGTCAAATAGGACAATATTTAGTTATCGATTCATTTATTCATGAGTGGTATCCTATCTGGGTATCTGAATACAAAAACGGATGGATGAAATAAACTTAGTATGTAGTCTTCACATCAAAATGGTAAATATACAACAATTTCGAACCCAGTCGGTTGAAAGAAATCATTTTAAATGGACTTCTCATCAAAATTGTGAATCAGCAACAACTTTGAATTCAGTCGATTGAAAGAAGTCATTTTAAACGCATTCTCTAGCTTTTACGTTGCTATTCGAAGTTAAGCACCAAACTCTTTGTATACGAAGATGTCGAGTGGTAAACATTTCTTCTGGTTTAGTTTGTTTCTTTAATGATGAGTCTCTTTAATTATTTTAATGATTATTCAGTGCGGATGCACATTAATGAGATTATGATAAGTGAACCTTTTTGGGGTTTAGCAATACTTGTGTAGCATAGTTTCGTCAACAAAATTTTCAGAGGAATTATATTGCGTTTGACTGCAGAACTGAAATTCCCTTTTGGAAGATTTGCAGAAAGAATTTCAAAATGGAACAGCTTAGGATGGATTTTAATCTTGAGTACACTTTTATTCTTAAGTTAGACAATATTCTTTTCTTTTCTAACTTTTAATGTTTATATATTTACAAATAATATTCTATTTTGCATTATTGCAAGGAAATTTTCATCCTAAATATCCTTTCTTTTTCTTGTCGAAGATGTACGTAATACACGATACAAGAGTTTATCTGGAATAGTTATAATGGCTTGACAATTTTAACGAAAAAATGATGTCAACTTTCGCGACAGACATACCTTTGTTTTATTGTTACGAAAACCAAAGATCGCAACAGTGTGGAAGTGTCTTATATTTCGAAGTATTCCTTATGAGATGTTGCAGTTCGAATCCGCATGGATTCAAGTCTGACACATCAGAGCTTTTAAAATCATACTCAGATAAACGTTCCTTTATGTAAATAAATTTCTAAAAAAATGACTTGAAAGAAAAAAGGGATGTGATTATTACCTTTGATGATCTTGACTTTTACTCTCTCCATTTTACTGAGTATCCACATTCTTTTAATAATGATAATTTCAATAGAATCAATTTATCACATTCATTTTGGAATTTAATACATTTTAATTACATAAAACAATAAATTGTAAGACTGTTATCCACATAGAATATTCGAATACTTACACACTTGTAATGCAACCTCCTCACCCCAAAAATTTTTCACTCTAACGAATGAATATAATTCCTCAAGGAAGTGGAAATAAGAAATATAACCTGACTATGCCTTCATCACGTATAGAGACGACAACAACTGCCTTCTATCCTAAATGAGTACCATTTAGGAAAATTTTTGTTTCATAAGATAAATGCATTCAGAAATTAAAACTTGTTTATTAATTATTATATTTAATAAATTATCATTATTAGACAACCATGGTTTGCTTACATATATAGAAAACCCAACTCCTTATAACAAAAGCCAATCTTAATTAATTTAGCACTCATTACCTGAAGTAGTATACGACGACTCAGACCTGAAATAGTATGCAATTAATTTTGTTTGTTTTTAATCGCAATTGTTATTTTTTGCCAATTTATGTTGCACCCTCTGTGTGTTTATTTATGTTACATGTCTCTAGGGGCCACCATTAACGATCTTCTGATAGAAATTATATCGTCCTGTCACTAAATACAGTGATTCAGGGTGAAATTGTTTTAAATAAATTTAATTTGAAATAATGCAGCCTTTTTCAAATTTTTGTCATCTGAAATGGGTGACTATATAAATCTAATGACTGGCTGTAAGACGTGAGTTTGATGAGCCAGTTGATTCCAATTTCCAAGAAGAATAATGACAGGGCATTGAAAGCAGTTTGAACAATACAAGGGTAAAAAATGAACACGGCGTGTATGAGGCTGAAATAAAGACATACTTTGAATCTATAAATGGCTTCTATATAATATGTTTTCATCCGCATATATAATTTGAATTTCAAATTTTAGAAAATGCACTCCTCTTATGTATTACAGCTGGAATTGCCAGCAAGTGGAATGCTATGTGTTGTGGCATAGATAAAAATATCCGAATGTAATCCTTAAGTATTTATTTTTGTTTTGAACTCAAATAATTTACACTTTTTTTTAACAAGTTTCTCTTTCCCCAACAAATATATTTCAGTTTGCAGTGCCTATTCTGCAGCACTGAATTGGGCAGAAATGAGTCGTTAACCTATAAAATGGCTGCTCGTGACTTCCGAGATGCTCATTTATTATACTTAACAGAGAGAAAATTGAACTTGCCTTCAATGCGTCCCTCCCCCTCCGGCTGCGGGCACTCGGGTACTCCGTAGTGGGTGGCACCGAAGGCCGCCGAATAGATGACGATCCGGAGATTTCGGTGACACCTTAAGCGGAGTCGTTCACCCTCGCACACCACTTTATTGGAGAACACATCTGCAACAGAAGAAAACACATCCAGTGAATGAGAGTTGAAATAAAGGTGTAATATAAAATGAAAAGCGAGGATTTAAGAAGATAAATTATTAGAGGCTTAAAAAAAGAAATAATTCTTTTTTCTGACATATGCAGACATCCAAATGGATAGGAAAATAATCAGTATTAATCAAGTGAGCATATTATTTTAACAGATTTTATTTAACATCTAAATAAGTAAACAACCTACAGAATTTACGTTTTTATTTCGATTACAGATAGAGTGATTGAATATGGAAGAAAATAATGTCTGAAATGAAGAACAATGAATTTGTTCATTAAATAAGAGGTTGGAAGAATTGTCATAAATCACTTTGGAAGCTTTTACATTTAGGTTATTTGGGACCACATTTTCTTTATAAAATTACTTAAACGCATTTATTGGATGATGACATTGTAGTTGCGCATTAATATAATACATTTTCTTATATTTATACCAACAATATGCATTTGAGCCTTTAACAGTTTTAAGTTATTTTGTTACAAACTGAAATGCCGCTTTCCCTGTAAATAGTATTTTTAACGATGGTTGAAACTGTGTAGGTCTGCACAAAGTTAAAATCCTTCAATCTCCTTAAAAAGTTAAAAAAACTTTAAAAATAAATTTTACTTCCTAATTCAATATTAAGAGAACATGAGTTTGTAGCCATAAAATGGTTATTAATTTAAATAAAATGGAGCTGGAAGAAACCGAGTCGTGACAAAAAAAATCTTAAATGAACTGCGTGAACTTTCTGTAAAAACAAGACTCCCTGGTGGGGAGAGAAAAAAACTTGTGCTCATTCGAGAGAATGCAGAAGTGAACCTAATAAAATAATAAGAAATAAGAAAAAAAAAAAGAATGGACCGAAATAGGAATTTCGTGTTCACATTCGAGTTCTGAATGAATTCTAGATCAGAGTTCTCTAATTTATCATCAACAAATACCGATGCCTCTTTCCTATAAATTGAAAATGTATTATTGCAATTGCCATTCGAAATTCGAATGATATATTATTATTTAGAGTAATTATTTGATGGCTCACGAAATGACTGAAAATATGAATTGATCGGTTCAGAAATATAAATCAATTCGTGAATTCGTTTAAAGTTGAGTTTTTCTAAAGATTCAAAGAGTATCAACAAGTGTTTTCTATATCAAAATACCTTAATAAAAATATATAAAAAAAACATTGCGTTTCAAGCGCGAAAGCAAGAAAATTTTTCCAAATAACATTAAAGCCATGGAATCGTTCGATAAATGACTCATTTGGTTTTCAAAACATTTATTCAACAAAATATTTAATTTGTTACTCAAATTATCAACAGTGTCGAATACAGTTACTTTCTGTTTTAAATCATTTGATAATTTTACTATTTTACCTAATTAATTAACTACCTTTTGCATGCTACGATTAAGAAGTTTTATTGTTACCGCATTATTTATTTTTGTTATATTTATATTAGTTACTTTTGTTACCGCAATTATATATTTCTGGTGTACCATTTCAAGTTGCACCTAAATTGGAGGAAATTGCAACGCAAAATTAAACTCATTCTAATCTGCTACCGAAACAAAAGATTTATAATGCAATAGTTGATTCCAGAAAAACGTCTAAAAAATTTCTTCTGCTTTTTCTACAAAAATATTTAAATCTGAATCTGTAAATATTTATTTTTTAGAGGATTGTAGTGAATGCCATCCTTAACTTTATGCAGTCACATATTCCATAGAAATGATACAGTTTGACCAACATTAACTCCTCCTTATTCTTAACCTCACTTGGTCAAATCTCAGACAGATAAAAATTTTGTAATAGATATAAATGGTAACAATGTAACTGTTTATTAGACAGATGCAAACCTGCCTATGAAATTTCGGAAACAACACTAAAAGTAGCTATGCTACGCGGAAATTTGCAACAAAATGATAAATCTAAAAATATAAGAATAACCACATATGGCAGAGTTGTTCATTTTCCTAAGTGACTGAGACAGGAAATTTAAAACATTTTTATATTCTATAATTCTTGTTCAATATATTGTTATTCATTTTTCAATTCATATGTAATTACTTTCTTCTTATGATTGCATTCACTTCCAAGTAATTTTCGTTTCCTTCGTCACTGGGGGGAATATTTTGGAGTGAATAGTTTAATTCACTGCAAAATAACTTTCACTTAGTGTAGATCAATTGTTTAATTTCTTAAGTTTAAAAGTAAATAAAATTATTTTTCTAACATGTCGCAATAATTGGAGTCAACCACATCTACATGTAACCTTAATCATTACAGGATTTCCAATTCCACCAATTTATGAAAAAAATGTATATGAAATATTTAGGTTTCTTATTTTTATGTTTTAGTAAGGTTACGTGTATTGCACTTTCAAGCTCATAACATAATTTGTCTTCACCTATAATTGTAATTTTTGTGTTTTGTTTGAAAAAAAAAGGGGGTTTTGAATAATAACCATGATTATGTACATTAAGAAAATCTATCAAGATATACTATTAGAAGAAACACAGGCAGTAGAAAATTTGAAAATCCATTCCCAGAACACCCAAAAAGAAAACTTATAAGATATAAAAACTTTTCGAAAGACAACTCAAAATCTACGAAAAGAGCGCAGCTATTTTTGCACCTAAAGGAATTCTTACTTTAGCTTCTCGCTGTTTATTCTTTCAGTTTTTGTAGCATTAATTCTAGGAGACCCTCACTTGAAATGCATCCAATTCTGTGCCATATAACGATATGAAAGTACTTTTAAAAATAAATTAAGGCAAAACGGAACAATCCTCCGCATTCCGAGAAAATTTTGAATTCAGAGCAAAAATCTATTATCTTAAAAGGTATCGGACGAACCAAACAGATTGCGGCAAACGTCGAGAGATAAAGAATTTGATTATCTTCACCATTCAGTGTTATTGAAACAAAGGAATACGAAACTTTGAAGGGGGAGGAACAAAGAGAACATAATGCCATTTTCAGCAAAAAATGCAAAAGGAGAGCGTTCCTTTCCTACCCAGCTAAACTTAATCAATGGCAAAAGAGGGTGAAAGATATTTAAAATTTCAATGCACTAGATGGCATTGATTACGGTTTCTTTACTGTTTTCGAAAGCTATGAGAGCGGTTATTGAATTGTAATCCGAAAGTCCGGATAAAGAATTTATGCTTCCTTATTCATAAAAATATTTTAATTGATAACAAGGGAATTATTTTGGCATTCTTCATACTTGCTTTATAACAAATCGATGAGGCCGCAGTGATCTGAAGGAGAATTTTGGCTTCGGACCCAAAGAGTCGCCAATTCGAAACCCGATTTAATCCAATCCAGGATCATGGTGCCGTTATATCTTACTTCGATCAAATGCCCTTTTGCTGGAGGGTGAAGTGGCGGTAAAGGGCTGAAAAATGCTTTCTGTCTCAGATATCGTTTTCCAGATCTAGGCATTATACAAAAATGTTAGATTCCTGTCTAAGCGATCTTTCTGCAGCCAAATAAAAAAAAGTTATTCTAATTGGAAGAATTGAAGGTTATTCTGATAAGAACAAGCGTCTCCCGATCTAATAAGGTAGTTAATACATGGCCTTCCCATTCCTTGGACTCCGGACTGTATTTACAGAAAATTATTGGTGTTTGTGTGTCAAAATTCCACCATCAAGTAGTTCATTACCAGGGGCACCGATATTAGGGACGTGCAGAGGAGTCAATTGAACTCTCTTTCAACGACCACTTGCCCTCTCCCATTGGTGAGAAACGAATAGTTCCGTAAACAAAATCTTCACTGTTTTGAAATGATGATGTAGAAATCAGGATATCGAATACTGTGATAATTTAAACCCTAACTAAGTAAACTAAATATTAAAAAGTCAATATAAAATAATTTTTTTCTGAATTTGATCACCTGGGGAAAAATGTTAAATCTGAAAAGTGTTGTATATCGGACAAAAGTTGGATTTTTATGTTTTGAATTCTAATTCAATCTATTTTTGTAATTTGTAATTTAATTTTAAGAATATAATTTATATTTTTAATCTAAGCTTTTAAAAGCAAACTTTCTCCAAAGAATACAAAACGTTTCCGCATTTTTCTTTGCAACGATGTGTAGAGAATTCTCGTCTTTATAATCTCAGTTTGAAAAAATGGCTTTCCAGAATCGCAATAACTGCGAGGGTGAAAGGAAAGGCAATGAAATCTTCCAAAACCATTTTTATTTCCTTCTAGTTCCTTTCAAAGAAGTTACCTATCAGTATCTAAAACATATACATTACGTAATCTGTATTAGAATCATTCAAATGGCTAAACTGTTGTCAAAACAGAACTTTCTAAAGGACAAAATAATTTTCAAAGAAGGAACTTTTATTTGCTGTCTTTAAAGATTGCTGTATTATATCCTTTGCACCTTCATCAATAGACAAAATATGTAATTTCTTTATCTATACTTATATAAAGCTCAATGTGTGTGTGTGTGCATGTGTTGGCGCTCTACACACCAGGCCATTTGACCTACAGCTACCAAATTTGGTATATGTATACCTTAGAGGTCGGGAATGTGCACCTGGGGTCCCGTTTTTCGAATTTTTAATTCGAATTTTAATTATTAATTCAAAACTAACTTTCCCGCCTAAAATTCATCCATTTTCCCCACCGCCAAATGAATAATGCTTCAGTTGTTTTTTTCCCCCAACAGTAATGAGGCTAGGGTTAACATTTTTCGGCCGATTATTTCAAACGATTCTGTTTATTTTCTTAATGTTTGATGCCTTTAAAATTAAACATTGTTAATTAATCCATCTTTCAGATTCATTCTGAAGTACTTTTGAATTAAAATAAGACAGAATAAAGGAAATTAAAAATGTCTAATCTGCATAGCGTTACCCCAACTGGCGTTGAAAATTCACGCATTCCCATTGTGTTCTGATTGTTGACAATATTATCAACGGATGATTCTTGATTTAAATTATTTTTAGGTTAGTTGCATGCTTTTGTAATTAAATTGTATTTATGTTAGTCATATACTTTTTGTATATGATTATAGTTTTAACTACATCGTTTTTTTAAGTAGTTTTTTTTAACCTGTTTTTGACCGATTTTTTCAAACGATTCTGTTTATGTTCTTAGTGTTTGATGCATTCCAAATTAAATATTTTTAATTAATTGATCTATTCATAATGAATATGATAAAATTTTGCTTATAAATTCTTGAGATATAACATAAATTAAGAAAGATACATTTTACTGCCCATAAAGTTTAAACGCTCAGTGACTCTGTCATCAGTAATCATATTATAAAAAATGCTTTGTTTCAGTAATAAATATTATTATATTAATTGCAGATTAATTCTTTCCACTTTAATTTAAAGCATAAATTCTACCGGAACTAACAGAAAATTAGAGAGATACATATTACGTTATGACTGAAAGCCTTTATAATATCAAAATTTGAGGTTTTAAAATATTTTGATGAAGAATCGGGATGAATTAAAGTAGGAATTGCGTAAAATATTAATTATTAAAATTTAAACGAACATTAAATTTGGCGAACCAGCTGGTCGCCAAAGGCGGCTAGTAATACATAAAGAAAATAAATTTCGGGAGTTCCAATGTTTTATTTTAAAATAACACTCGGAATTCGATAAAGTGCTGCACATTGCATGAAATGATTGTACAAAATACAAGACTTAAATTATAGTAATATGAATTAAACAATAACAATTAAAGCATAGTTGATTAAACCTTGATTATAAAAATTAGTTACGCATATTATCAGGTCACCAGTTTGTATAGATATTATTTAGATTATTGCAAGTCGATTTCGAAAGGATGATAAGACATAAGAATGAAATAAGGCATAAGAATAAAATAGGCACAAGAATGAACTAAGAAGAACTTTTTTTGTAATTGATTTATATTTTATGTATTGTTTGACCAAGAGATTAAAGTTTCCTTTTATTTTTAAATTTTAACTTTTACGAATTCGCAACTAATTCATTGACAACAATTCAAGCTGATACTTTAGAATTTAGCATTTTCTTCATTATTTAATTTTTAAAATATGGTTAATAATGTAATCGACAGCAGAAATCATCAAGTCCCCATTAATCTGACTGACTCTCAGCAGTGTAGAGGACTTTAATTAAATTATTCTTCATTTCAGAATTCACAAGCCGTTTTAAATGTCCTCATAGCCAAAGGTTATAGATTAGTGTAACAGAAATCGGCATAATTCAAATTCATACAGCGTTTATTGTAAAAGGAATACTGAAAAATAAAAAATATATATATTCTTGAATTATATTGTACATTAGTATTATTGTGTGTGTGTGTACATTAGTATGAATACGCACGCGCGCGAACGTGTGTGTATTAATGTAAATGCGCGAAAGTGCATGTGTGTATAGTGTGCAATAATTTCAAGCTGTAGGCAGTAGTGACACACTGCACTTGGTCTCACTAAATAAGTGAGCTCTAAACACCTATATAATAATTATGATCATCCATTTTACCATATAATGAAAGTTAGTAACAATATTTTTCATTCCTCAAGTCATTAGATTTTTATACGAATAATCTATACTATAATCTAATTTTATAATAAAGAGAAAAAAAAAAGAAGTTAAAAAAATATGGATAGGACACAAGCATGGCCTTTTGATTAACTGCGAGAAGTATTTGACATTTTTTGTCAGCTCAATATTTCTAAGTATTCGCGTAAATAGATAATAGTTATAAAAGAAACCATTTAATCAAATGTTTTTTTTTCTGACACGATACATTTACGTCAATAAACTTCTGCTAACATTATTATTCTTTCCAATGAAACAACATTATTTTTTACGTAATTACCAAAGATAGGGAAAAAAAACTGTCTCAGATGACCGTCGAGAGCATTTTCAAAAATCTATACGGTTTCTTCCTTAAAAAAGAATGTCTAATTTTTTTTTTTAAATGGAACTTAATATTAATGTTTCCAGTATCTTCAAATGCCCAAATTCAAATAAAATAGGCACTTTTTTTTTAACCAAATAATGTTTATTCTGTTATACATGCAAGTTTTTCGGATATTTAAAACATACGCAAACAGCTCTAAACCGAATGGCAAAATTTTGTAGACGGATTTCAGAAGAAAAAAATTAGCAACGAAACTGTATTCCTTTTCCCATTTCAAATATATTGCAAGATTTTTTCTCCTCCTCTCCTCCTTTGATCTCTCTCAACCCCTCCGCATGGCCTGGGATTAGTTGCAACGGACTCAATATAAAAATTCCGGTGACTGATCTTTCGAAATCCCACGAAATATACTGGAATATAAAATGAAGCCAAAGTCATGCAAACACCGAGATCGAAGTTTCTACATGCACATTTATTTTCCGACGTCTCTTGAACTCTGTCTAATTCTATTCGTATAAAATTTCAGTTCTGCAAGTTGTCTTTAATTTTTGACTATCAATATTTAAATAACACTCAGAAAAAAATAGCCAAACGCAGTGAGATGAAAGACAGAGTACGTAGGCTAGCGCTTTGTATTTATATTTCATTTGACCAATGTGTTACCTAATGATAAATCATCTAATTTAAGAAAAAAGCAAAATTTTCGAAGTAAGAAAAACAAAATCTGCATCCATTTGGTCAAAATTTTGAATATTGTTTCGTTTGGAATAAACAGAATGCAGAATCTATAACAAAATATAAGCATTTATGAAACATATTCATTAAAATTATTATCCAGTTTTATGAAAATAAAAACGGATTATAAGTGTTTAGAAACAGATGTTTTGATGAGAAAAGCAATAGGTATTAAATGTTCTCTTAAAAATATTTTTTTAAATACAAATGGAGGATTTTTCTTACATAACAACTCTATTTTGTTCTCAGATATGTAGATTTTCCGAAAATGCTTTACTTCGCATTCATTTGAAAATGTTTTCTTCCAGTGCATGTCATAAATGTTTAAGTATGGTAGTGCTATTTTTAAACACCGGGATGACATTGTGAATATCCCGGTACATAACAAGAAACATAAAAAAATTATAATAATAATTTTTTGACCATAAACAAATTGTAATGATAATTTTGTGAGAGAATCCATTTATTGTTAGGATATCAATGATGTTCTATGATAGTCACTGGAAATCAAAATGAAATGAAACTGTCTTTTGTTAATTAATGGCATCAATCTAGATTATTCTGGTTCCTAGAATATACAGTACAGATATATTATCCATAACTTATAATAGAAAAAACTTCTGATGACAACATTAAATAAGAAGCCGCAGTATTTGTTTTGCTTTTCTTTCATTTTTAGTATGCTCTCCTAGAGCCATCTTGATTTTTTAACAATTTTTTAAGCTAAATTATTCCTTGTTTCCAATAAATAATATTTTAATTTAGTTTTCGCCAGTTACACATGCATTGCTGGACAGATGCTAAGAACGGATTACAAAATGCAGGGCGGGATAACAATAAGTAATCCGCACTGCACCGTTTCCCGCGAGAATAAAATAATGTTGTGCATTGATCGGACATTAAAATAAAGCTCATTTGTTGTTCTTGAAAACACAGTGGATTTTGAAATATCTGAATGGAAAGATTATTCATTTGATGTTGTGTATAGAAATGGAAAAATGCATGTGAACGACAAAAAGTACCTTTGAGGAAGGCTTCAATATGATACATGCGTGCGCACTGCAACATTCTGCTTGCGACATCCTGCACTTCGCAATATTATTATATAAATGTTGGGAAAATAATCCCACTCGATTAATCTTGAACGGATAAGGGAGTTCTTGCATGTTGGAAGATATTTTCTACTAGCAAGTCTCCTTCCCAACATATCTCAAACACTAGCAATGAGTTGAGACAGTAAATTTCATTGGCCATGCTAGATAATGAATATCCTCGCTATCTAGGCAATCTGAATAGCCTGTGTTCGAGTGCTCGATGATGCGTTACCAAAACCAATCTTTCACCTACAGCAGCATGAAAAGGGGATATGCGAGGGGGTAGAGCTTTACAAATGCGTTATTGGATGATCATACTCAAAGTTGTAACCTCATGTAAGGTCATGAGACCTTAATCTTGATGGCTGCCCACACCATGTTACTAACTGCCGGTTATCGGTCTCTATCCGGTATGTTGTTTTTTTTTTCTATTTCTTTCCTGCATGATTCTATTTATATATTTTTGCACGATAAGCATGGGGACCAGATAATTCGGCATTTACAGGGCGATAGTGAATAACATCTTTGTAAGCGGGCGAGATGAAACTGTCCGGTCCGTGGACATATAAGTTCTCTCTCACTCTCTCTTTTCAATTAATTAGTTATAATCTTTCCGTAAGATTCCACTGATTCAGGATAGCTAAAAAAAGCTATCTGAAAACGAAAAGAGAAAGATATTCTAAGCTAT
>JAPMOR010092533.1:18746-62392 GCA_026543865.1 Argiope aurantia
ATTTGAATCTCCCTGGCACAAAAAACAAGAAAAAGAATCACTTTTCCCCTCAGTTACGCTATGAACTATTCCTCTTCTTGCCCGGTCTGCCACCCTTCGACTAAACCGGTCCCCCTTTTCAGTTTGACTACATTTTAGACCATCTGGAAAGAATTTCTTTTCAGGGGTTAGGTTCCCCCGCATTTGTTTATGTTTGGCTGAGCTACGACTGTCTAGAGATCTCGCCTCCCTCTCGAGGAAGGCTTTAAAAGAATTCAGCGTCGGAAACGCATCAGGGTTCAAGGTCAAATCCCAGCGGTGAATTATCTCGTCGTCCAGTTTCGAAACGCAGTGATTGATTATAATCAGCTCAGTTAATTCATTTACTTCCAAACCCAAAACACTTAAATTTCTAATACATTCATTACAATTATCTAGAATCTCGAATAGCAGTTTAGATGAATTTGCGTTTTGTATTTTTAGATTAAATAACTTATTAATTTGGCAGTTAGCTAACTGACTTTTGTTTTCAAATCTTTCGCATAACAATTCCCAGCAATTTTTTAGATTTTCTTCCCGAATTGCGAATCCACGAATTAATTTTGCGGCATTACCTTTGGTAGATGCGAATAAATATTGCAATTTGTCTATTTTGGATAATTCTGAATTATTAATTACCGTTGCTTGAAATAATTCTTTGAATGATATCCAATTTTCCATATCTCCATAAAAATGCGGCAATTCAAGTTTAGGCAATTTTTTAGAAGCCTGAATTTTGGCATTTGAGCTAACAGCTTGACTTTCCGTTTTATTTTTAGGTTTAGTGTTTTCCAAAAGCACGGCACACTCAAATAACACATCCTGAAAATCCAAATATTTTTCAAGTTTCTCTTCACTATCATTAACATCTAAATTCGAAAACGAATTTTCTAGTTTTTGTTCATAGGTATTGACTTTCGTTTTTAGCACATTGAATAATGCATCTGAACTATCTGCGTTTTCAACTGCATTTTTAATTCTCTCCTCAATTCTCTCAATTTCTTTACAGACATTACTGAAATTTTGAATTGCTTTTAAGATTTTCGATTTGGAAGTCATTGTCCATAGGGCTCTGCGGCTAACGACGGACCAAAAATGTTATTTTAATTAAGGATTTAAACGACTTAGAATCAAAAGAATGTATAAATTCTAGTCAGACTCAAATAAAGGAATATTATGACAAATAAAGGAATGACTCACCTCATCCAAGTCACGATATTTATTTGACAGCGATTCATGGGCATCCAGAATAAGAATGAATTATAGATTTAAATACAGCGAATAGATTTTTTGTATACAGCTTTCAAACTACACATTTTCGAGCGCGTCTACAGAAAGCACCCGTTTCATCCAAGCATTCCCTAAGAATACCAACCCCTAAACAGCAACAAAAAGTTCAATGCTCTGGTTTTTTCATTGCGCCATCTGTTGGCGTTCAAGTGAATCACCAATATCTGGCTCAAAATTTGTTAGATATCTCTATATAATTACCGATGTCAAATGTGTGTACCGAATTTTATCTATTTGGTTCTTTTCGTTTTGCAATTATCGTATTAACTTATATTCAAAACAGCCTCACCGACAGACAACCTCTGAAAGGAGTTTGTTCAAAATTTGATATAAAACTTCGAAACTACTTTGCTATTGGTGTAAAAACCATATAGCAAATTTTATCATTCTGATATAAAGCAGTTTTGAATTATTTTTTTCACAGATAGACAAACATGATGCCAAAAGTTCAGACTCGGGGAGTGGGGGGATCTAAAACGTGGAATTGGTCAAATTCTGGAATTCGAATTTTTTGGCGATTACAATATTTTCTCTGTTCTTCGTATACCAGAAAGTATAATGACAAAAAAAAATTAAAATATTACCAAGGCCTTTGTTCTCATTACTGCAAAGAATTGTTTATAAAATTGTTTCTTAGCATTGTGGTGAATAGCATATAAGCCAGTTAACAACTCTTCTACCCGAATGATCGTTTTGGCTGAATTGTTTAGTTACAGGTTCTATCCTAGCGCATTCGCGTACCGCCTCATTGGTGACCTCGGACAATGAACCTTCAACCTTCGTACAGCTGTTGTAGCGCCATCTACCCGCAACCAAAGTCGTTAGACTCACTTGACGCAGCAACCCAAAGTCGCCAGACACACTTGGCGCATTAGCACCCACACACGCTCGCCATAACGCTTGGCGCTATTCAACAGGGTATCGGCCCATTAAGCCAGCAGCTAATATTACATCACCACTCAACATCCATATCGTTCGCCTCACCTCCGTCTCACTGGAGGGAGAGTACTGTGGTGAATAGCATATAAGCCAGTTAACAACTCTTCTACCAGAACGATCGTTTTGGCGGAATTGTTTAGTTACTGGACTGCTAACCCAAAGGTCCCAGGTTCTATCCTAGGGCATTCGCGTACCGCCTCAGCATCATAGCACCTCATATGAGTATCGGAATAATTTCTTCTGGAATAGGAATGAAAAATTTTATAAACAGCAGAAGTTAGTAAATTGAATTAAAACAGAAACAAATCCTGATATAGCAATACAGCAATTTCAGCAATATTTATCAAAACAATCAGCTATAAATTTTTAGATTCAACACACCGTTGTTATTACATTAAATTGCAACTGTCACATTAACCGCTAAATACTTGATTTAAAAAATTGAATCAAAATTATTTATTTATAATTATTTTTTGACTTTCATTTTTTTGAGTATATCGCAGGTTAAATACTTTTAAAAATCACATTTTGAGTATAATTTCATTTCTAGCATGAATAACATTTTAAGGAACGCCTTCTTTCCAATCGGCAACAAAAGGTTTTAGATGAGTAAAAATATTTACGATCGATGATAAATGCTGACATAAATGCGTCACCTTCCAAGTGACAATTTTTATTTCAACTTTGTGGAATAAAGTGTGTAATTCTCAGGCATGTCAACAGGACAAAAAGAATAAGCAATCAATAATGAAAAACTGATGTTAAAAATTCCAAGTTTAATATTTTATTTTTAAATTGCTAACTCACCCGAGAGCCAACAAACTACGTTCAAAGCATACTAAACTTAAATCTATTGATAATACAGAACTATGTACAAATTTCAATTATACAAAAAGAATTTACATCATCATAAACTGTCGACTGGGAGGTATATTATATAATCTACACAATAAAAAATGAAGAATAAATCATTAGTCTATTTTTGAAATCAAATCTAATTAATGCAAACTAGTTAATTAAAAGTTAAGTATTAAATAGTTCGAAATGCCTGAACATTCGCCCAATCCATACAAGCCAAGAAACTGAAGCAGTCCTGACTAATGCGAGATATTTTAGTTATTATTCTAAATTCAGAAAGAAAATCTTGTCAATTAAATGATACCTTCAATGTAATGAAAAAAAATTCAGCTCTTTTCCATAAAAGTCATTTAATGTTATTTTATATTTTGTTAAATGTAGAAAATGTAACTTTCTTATAATTTCTGAAAAAAATCTCTTTAATACAATGAACACATCCGCAAAATCAAAAACTGCGCTGAAGATAAATTTTCTTTCTTCTGTATCATACAGGAGATTATAAATTACTGAAGTGAAAATATGGCGTTCTCTTACTTCTTCTTTTCAGAAAATATGGTACGTTTCTTTAAAACACTTTAACAATAAAAGGAGCGTCTTCTTAGTGGTCTTCTTAAACACTTTTATTACAATTGATCATATTTCACTGAGTTTTATCTATGTTTTTTTTTTGAAAAGTCAGCGAAAATGTTTAGAGAATGATCACACAAATTCTAATTCTAACAAAAAACAAGCAGCGACGAAGATCATAAAAGTGGAACATTTCGGCCATAAAGAAATCGTGCGAAGGTTAGAAAAACAACAGACCGTGTAACAAATCTGTTTAACGGCTATTGAGCGAGAGAATCTTTTTCCCGCCTTTTATGCTTTGCCGTTCTTTTTTTTTTTCCAGTTTTTTATAAGAATGCCTTTTTCTCGATTGATAAAATACAGACAACGCGACTAGGTATTGCTGACATATTACTTGGATCTTCCTTTATTTTTTTTAATTGCTTGCTTTATTTTTATGTCTTAAGAACAACAGAAAAGTTTTGTAATTTTTTGAGGTCTTCGTTGCCGAACAGCAGAGGCTCTTCAAAAAGATTTCGGGACGAAAAAAGTTACTCACTTTATATTGTTGTTCGCTTTCCAGAAAGCTCCTCGTGCAAAATGTATCGTTAACTACAAAATTTTACAGAAATATAAAATATTTCCATAAATAAAGTTTTAAAAAGCAATTTTTTTATTATTTAGGTAAATTCTTAATGCGAGCACATCTCATTTCCTTTCTTTAATATTTGGTGAGCGTTCAGTATTTAAAGCATTTATATTATTGTAATTATTACTGTAAAGCGCTTAATTTGTGAAAAAGATGTAGTAAAATTTTTTGGATGTATATATTAAGTGAGTAATATGTGTATAGTATATTTGCGTTTTTCTTAAGACTTTTTAAATTAATTAATCATTTGCCGCTTATTATTACACGCCACATATATAAATTTCTTATAATTATTACTCAGAAAGCTCTTTGCGAAGTTATGCTTACAGCACCCTTTTAAAGCCTTTTGGGTTTATAGGCCTCTTTTAAAAGCCATTGAAAACACGTTACATCTGAGCAAACTGCCGAATAAAGGGATAAGGAAAAGAACTACATAAAAAACTTTTTATTCATACACTGAGGGTATGAGACATAGAAAATAACTATGTTGTTAGCGCCTGTGGGTGTGCGTGAGAGAGAGAATTTTATATTAATAAATTCTGGAATCATCTGGCCTAACTGTAATCATCGCAATTCTTTGAAAGAAAAGTGAGAGTATTAAAAAACATGAATACAAAAATTCGTTTAGAAGAATTAAAAAGCATTATTCAAGAATTTTTATAGCTAAAATAAATAGGAAGATCATTCAATTTTTCAGTTCTTTTTATTTAATGTGTGTATAATTCAAAATAAATTTCTTCCTAAATCAATAATTTATAGCAAAAAATAATTAATTTTAAATGATTAATTGTTAAGTTAATTAATACTTTACACAATAATGTAACTAATTGGGCCCAAATCCCGCTTTTATCCAGACTTATTTGAAACGATTCATAACTTTATTAAAGACAGAAAATACAAAATTCGAACCAACAGGTGTTTAAAATCTTGTGAAACTAAAGCGTTCTTCATATTTTGCAATTTATATTTATGATATAGATTCAAATGTATGTCAAGTAAACAAGCTGAAAATAATAGACATATTATTGACTAATTCTCATGTATAAATATCAGATTTGTTTTTGCATGGCTTATTAGCAAAAGCAATGTGAACCAGATATTTAGATAATATAATTAGAAAATCGTTTTAAAAATTCTTAGGTAAGGTACATTTTCTGATCAGGTATTCGCAGTGAATTTTCACAAGTATTATTATGGAAAAAATCAGAACTAGATGATAGATGATAAAAATCTTTAGATTCACTTTGTCCATGGCATATAAGTCAAATAAATCCATCTCACTACTTAAGAACTTTTAGAATAAATTTTTATAAAATTTTAGTTAATTAAAATTTAAAAGAAATTTTGACGTTTTCCCCCCATAATTAATGAAAACTTCGTATTTAGCAACTACAAAAACATTTTTAAATCATATGAAATAAAATCTATCTTTTCAATAAAATGAATTTAGTTGCTGTAAATTATTCTCATTTTTAATAATATTTTTTAAAAATGTTTAATACTTCATTTAATAATATTTTTAAATATACATTTTAATTTAATACTTTTCATTCTGTAATGAAATTCAAATCATTTTCACTATTAATGAAAATATTTCTGCTATTTTCTTAAATTTTTAATTATCAAAGTATGGAGATATGGCATTTTTTTATTTTGAGAAGTACAATTTTGAAAGGATACTTTTAATGAAAAAAAAATTTTTTGTTGTTGTTCCAGCTAAGATGTAACGATAGGAAACGGAATAATGAGGCAAATTTTTATAGTTTGTCTAACTTGAAACCTTTCTGCTTTTCTTTTGTTACGATATTGGATATTTAAGATATTTTATTACTCTTTTAGATTTCTAATTCCAATTCTCTTAGTCAATGAATAAAACTCCTCTAAGATACTTAAACTATGATGCATATTCGGTACTACGCACAAGAAGTTTTGTGCATTGCATAATTTAAATAATATAACTTTATCTGTATTATTATACTCACTGTCCTTACATTTTTACGAATATTTTTTTAATTATCAGACACATTTTTTTAATTGGTCGAAGTTTAATCATTTTCCATTTAAGATTTAAACTCTAATTAAGATACTAAATTTCATTCAGTTAGACAAGTGAATCGCACAATGAACAAGGGCTTATAAAATAAAACGAATTAACTATCTAATGGAATTTTTAATTACAAATTAACTTGTTGGAGTAACCATTAAAACCAATCTGCGCATTAAATATATAAATGAGACCTATTAACAACCCATGATTCTTGTGGACTAGTTGGTCCGGATCTATCTTTTCCGGATGAATTAAGACGCTTAAAAGCGAATACTGAAAGTGCTTTTAGAAACGACTCCTCAGTTAAGATGTCACAGGATTGGAAACATGCCAGTCGTAGTTCGCTTATTAGAATACTTGGACAAGTGAGAACAACAGAAAGGAGATAATATTGTAAAACATCTGATTAGATCATAATAAATGGCTTTCAATTAGCATCAAAGTTCTCTAAATCGAGCAATTTCAGTGTTAGATTAATGGTTATAATTTCTTGTTAATAAAGAACTCCTTGAGTTAGTATGAACTATAGAATTATAAAATTTCTAAAATATAGCATTTTGAAAGAAATGAAAAGCTGATAAGTGTTTTAAATGTTCTTTATTCAGTAAATAGATTATTGATTGTTAATACAAGTTTCCGCATCGTAGTAGTAAATTACATTTTTTTCTGAAAGCAAAAGTACCATCTAAATAGCATCTCGAATTTTTTTTTTGTTAAAAATTTTATTCACGAAAAAACGTCTTATAAAATCACTTTTATACTTTCTTTCTATATTATGTAAATATAAATATATGAAAAGATTCCACCTTCACTTTTACAAAGAGTTATTTTATTTTAGAAAACGCAAATTATACTATCAAATGAAATGACAAAGGATTATTTTAATCTCTGGTCTGGCTATATACCTCGAGTTCTATGACGTTTTGGTATAATTAATTAAAATTAAAAAAAAATAGTATCGCTAAATATTAAAATAAAGTATGTGTTCTGTAGTCTAGAATTCAAAACCTCTAAAATTGTACAGGTTATATGCCTTTAAAAATTGAAAAATTAAAAATACTTTGTCAAAGTAGCCATTAAGACCAAACTACATATAAAATATTTTGATGAAATATTTCATACATTACAAACCATGATAGCCATAGATATCTAATATTTGTATATATATTCAATTAAAATACATTATCTGAGTATTTAGAACAACTTCAAATTCCATAATATTTCCTATATTTGGAAGAATGATTCTACTTTCAACAAGATTATCAATCATATCTTTCACAACATTGTTCAATATCCAAGAAAATATTTAAAAGTAAATAAAAATTTAATTTTGCAAACCTAACGTAAAAGCAAAGACAAAAATTAAAATAGAATAATATCGTATTTGTAAAATATAGGTACTTTCCACCAGACACGTAAAGAAAGAGGTAAAAATTAAATCTTCAGTTACACTAATGTATACAGATTATTAATGAAATAAATTATATTTGTCATATATATATATATGACTTTAGTTACACTAATGCATACAGATTATTAATGAAATAAATTATATTTGTCATATATATGACTCATCTTTAACATTGTCCTGTAAAACTATGATTATTGATTGTTTCATGTCTTCATGGCTCTCAGAATAAATAGATTCAAAAACCAATATCCTTTGACATTCAGCATTTCTGAAACAATAAAGATAGGACAATTTTCGACAGAATGCTAAACACAATAATCACTCACATTCTCCATGTTTCCAGTAAATGTAAAATTGTGTACAGTCGTGACCAAAATTGTAGAAATATTTTCGGAAAAAATACATTTTTGAAATTTGATGGCTATTAACTGCAATTTTATTTCAAGAATTACCAAATAATTGCGTATTATTTTAAAGTTTAATTGAACTAAAATAATTAATAAAATCATTTGTATAATGAGTGTTCATATTGGAAGAACAAGTGTAAAGAAGTAAAACATAAAAATGTTGATATATCAAAGAATTCTCATTTATGAAAGTTTATATTTTATTTAGGTTTTCCTTTAGCTCCAATGGGGTCAATTCACGGTCACGTGTCAGGTACCAAACAAACCGCTTCTGTTCAATTTTCAACTGTTCTGCGCATGTCGTGATGTCTGCCAATAACGCAGACGAAACCATTGTTTAGTAAATATTACGGAACCGATCAATTACTAAAAACTTCTGATTTTTTTAAAAGATATAATTTTGAATTATTTTCTCCATATTTTCTTAGTTATATAATTTTATTTCTTACATTAAAATTTTTATTAGTATTTTCAATGGATTTATTGTTTTTGCATACTTAATTAACATCGCTTTTTAATTCGTTTGGTGCCGCTTTATTCTTTCCTTTCCCATATCCTTGCCCGCCCCCTTTTTTTTATCCGAAGGATACATTTTGGCAAATGACTATGTCAGTATTTTTGAAAAATTACATATGTTCTTTTTTACATATTATTTAAATAGTTTTGAATGTTGAATCTTATGAATATAGTTAGTTCCCCCAGTTAGTTCTTTTTAAAAATATTTATTACTCTTAGATAAGTTAATATTTTAAAGCTTACTAATAAAATTATTATATTTTTTTCTTATATAATTAGTTTTATAAATATTGAAACTTTGATGTTTTCAGTTTGTTCAAAGGAAGGAACATGGAACTTAAATTAGTATATATTGAATAAATTATGTTTACAATTTCAAATTATGAAATACTAGCCGCGTTTGGCGACCAGCCGGTTCGCCAGTATTACCGCTCACTACAATTTTCAATTAAATATTTTAAGTAACTGGTCTCTTAATAGATTCTCAAAGAAAACCTTTTTAATCTTCAAATTTTGATAGTCATACCAAAATTATACTGTTGCTTAGATCGTTTCGTTCAATTTACTATATATATTTTGCTAATTTGTTGTCGTTTCCGGTAAAACTTCAACTTTAATTTAAAGTGCAAATGATGAAATTGCAATTAATATAAAGATATTTTTTAATAAAACCAAGCGTTTTATTTTATCTATCATCTTTATTGCTATTTATTTATTATTATTATTATTGAATATGAGTATTGCAAACAGAATCGCTCGGTACATAAGTCTTATGTGAACTACAAAATATTTTTCATAATTTATGTAATATCTCAAAGAATATTTCAACAAAAAGTTCTCAGATTCAGCATAAAATTCAGTTTTTAGTTTTGCTTTCAAAATTTAGAAAAACTCAACATTTTCATAATCTTAGGCCAATTAATCTTGAGAAATCTGCGCGCTGATTGGCGAATTTTCTTTGAAGCAATCGATGGAAAATCTAAAATTTTCCTTTTTTTATTGAATAATCAAATTTTCATAAATCAGTCAGTTTAAGTGATTGATTTAGTTGATTGGAAATTAACTCTTTTTATTTAAAATATTAGTGTTTCAAGAACATTTCGTGATTTCCACAGCAGAAGCTTTATGTAAAATCAAAAATCCGTTATTTATTAGAGCATTTATTGAATCAAGTTACATAAAATATAATCATTTTCCATTTAGACCATTTTAACAGATCTGTGACTTACTAAAGGTTTACAAATTAGCTGTGTGGCCCTGATTTGAATGGATATCCTGTTCATATTACACAAAACTTGCCTTAAAATAAAACTGATTTATTGGATTAATAACACAGAGAGTGTAAAAGATCATAAAATAATTTTTCTTGAATTTATTTTTTAGAAAAAATAATATTTCATATTTGTTTCATTTCCTACAGACAGGTGCCGAAAATTATATTTTTGAAGATTTCATTTCCAAAAAGATTTAATTTATTTTTAGTTGGACCTTTAATCAATGTGACTGCAACACTTTGTAAAAAGCTAATTTTTTCCCATGAATGCGAAACGTGCTTAGCAGATTACAGAAACATAATTAGCAGATTACAAACCAAATTTTATTTATTCATGACATTTTATTACGATATTTGAAGTTATTTAATGCGAAAGTAAGATCGATGTACGGTCGAACTTATGTTACAATCGTGAACCAAATATTATGTTACGTAAGTTGCTAAGATTCCGAATTATTGCATTTTACATGAATACAAAATCCACAGACCGATAGACGGTCACACCTTTCACCCTTGAGGGATTTAGTACCAAGTTTATGACACATCTACATTTTTAATGTTTAACCTACACAGGTTAAACATTTAAAACTGTGTAACCAAATCTCATCAATCTATCATTTTATGTCTTGTGCACTTGTACCAACGAGAGTGGTCTCATTGAAACTTTATTTCATATTCTCTAATAAATATACTCAAATGATAAAAAATATTTTACCCTATCCCACTGGCGAATACTAATTACGAAAGAGCCGATTAGAGTGCGATTTCGACGATATTTTTGGAGATTAATCGCTTGGTTGTGGTTAACTGTTTTTGACGAGTATACTTGTCATGGAAAAAGTACAATATTGTACGTTAGGACGAGTTTATCCAATGACAATCATTATGTTTATACATTTGTTTCATTATTATACTCATAATTAATTAACCACAAAAAACCGAATTTGTATTTTGAAAATCATTCTTCCAACCTATTAGTGTAGGTGTGATGCAATCAGGATGGAAATCTCTTATGTATTTTACGCCATCGCTACGAAATATTGAGATTTTAGTCTCATCAATAAAAATCACATAATCTATTGTTTGGCAGTGCAGTTAGCATGGATTTTTGCCTAGTTTGATCTTTCCGATTCGAATTTCAAAATGGTTTTTTTATGGAATTTTTGTATTCAAATCAGAGTTTACCAATCTCCATCCAATGGTAATCTCATTCAGCTTCACACTGTATTGCGCCACTTCATTTCGTATGCTGCCATATGATTTCTTTTCCTCACGTAGACAAAATCTTTCAATTATTCTATCATCACAAGTGCTCTTTTACCTACCATTATCAATTTGATTTTGTAGTGATTGAGTGTTTTGTTTATGCTTCTTCAAAAATTTGAAAATACCGCCTTTAGTTAGATTATCACCAATTTTCTTTCTAATTTTTTATAATTAACACTTTGTCCATACAAAAGTAAAACTTTACATTATTTTTTAAGTGAACAGCCAATTCTTTGTATTAATTTTTAAAATTTTTAAGAAGAAATTTTTAAAAAATGAAAAGTGCATTTGTCTGTTTATGAAGACGATATATTCTACTTTTCGGTCTTTAATCAAAGAATTTAATTAAATTTTGATTCCATGCAAGTAATGCAATCTGACAGTGAATTTCAAAAATTATTATTGCACCACACTATTATAAGATTGATAATAAAGATTAACAAATTAAAAACTGTAAAGCAATAAATAACTAATATGAAAAAAATTATATTTAAAAAAGAGTTAATTGATTCTTGGTTATAAAAATAGTTTAATTAAATTTATTTCACAATTTATTCTGATATTTTTTTAAAAAAATCAGATATAGAACTTTAATAGACTTGTATGAGATTCCCTATTTAATCTTTTAAAAAACAATGCATTTCTTCCTCCAAATCTCACATAATATTCACACAACATCCTTTGTCGTCATAGAAAAGTCTACTTATTTATTTATATTAATAAACGTCATGATTTTCAAATTATTTTACCATGAATTATTTACCCATGGTCGCAGAGGCACAAACTACTTTGGAAAAAAAAAAGGGAAATTGCAAGCATAAAACCAAGTAGGCAAAAGTCCACTTCGCAGTTTCCTGGGGGATATCACCTCTGGCAGAAAGCTTAAAATTTAACCTTCTTCGGCCATTACATAAAAGAAATTCGCGAAAGAGGAGTAATTGGGTTTTGCAGGAACAGAGCAGTTTGGTGGAGCAGAAAGTAAAAAGTAATACTGAAGGAGAATGAACTTCACAATGTACGAGGTTTCTTCAACTGCCATGAACTTAACTGCGTTGTCCGTACTGCTGCTACCAAAAGCGTGCTGGTTCACAACACTTTTTCTGCTTTTAGTGCCTTTTTCTCTGCAAAATTTCGTGCAAGATTTGAACATTTTTATGAAAGTGGTTCAGAAGCAGCTGTTAAATTTTTAGAACAGTCCTTTTTCGACGAAAGAACTCGGAAAGAAAGTTAGTATAATAAATAAAAGAATAAAAGCAAGAAAAAGCAGAACAGAAAATATTTTGTAGAAAAATGAACGACTTGCTCGTGGATACGCTAATTAAATCAACAATTTGAAGATGGAAATGAATTCAGAATTTTTTTCTTAAAAGAAATTTAAATAAAATACTTTCTTTATTTTCATAGTCATTGCTTTCTTAACCGATTCATAATCTTTCATTTCTTGTATATTTCTTTTTTAATTATATCTTCTTATTAATCATAATTCAATTTCATTTTTAATTATATTTATATTTCTTTATATCTTCTCATTCATAGCTTTTATATGAGTTTCCTTAAATTATTGGTTTATTTAATAGTTTTAGCTTATATTTTGATAAATAACAAAGGCATTGTATATTATGTATAATATATGTTATCTGCACGGAGCAATTATTTAGATTATTTGGTGCTTATTCAGTTCCCTTTGTAGCACATCGCATTGTATAATATTGTAAAATTTTCATAAACAATATTGTACAGTATTATTTTATAGTATTGTACAAAGTAAAATGTAAGACATTTTTTTATATTGTTTAATATTGTAAGATCTGAAAAAACTATTTTGTACACTACTGTTTTACAATATAGGGACAGTGTAAAATGTAAGACTTTTGTTATATTGTCCAATATTGGGTTCTAATATTATACAATATAGCTCCCTAATATTATACAATGCAATATTCCTAACATTATACAATATTGTTTTCTTATATTGTGTAATACAGTTTTTCTATATTATATAACATAATTTCCGAATATTATTTAATGTAGTTTTCCTGTATTATACAACATAGTTTCACGATATTATTCAATGTAGTTCTCCTACATTATACTATGTAGTTTCTATGTATACTGTCTTTTGTATTAATAATTTAGATCCTTTTTCTACCTAAGGAAAGAATGTTTAAAGATATTTGAAGTTCAGAATCACTTATAAAAATAATTATACTTCAAGTATAAAACCTTTTAAAGTCCTTCGCTTAGAATAATGCGACTGAAACGAGTGTCCGTTCATAAAATTTTTCATGCTTAAAACAACTGCTGAGTTATTCGGAGAAATTAATTAAATAGATGAAAAAAACTGATGATCAATTTGAAACACCTCAACTTTTCTAATGATTATCATGAAATAAAATAAAATATCCCCCCCCCCTAAAAAAATAAGCGTATTGAGTCAATTTATGATTAAGAGATATACGACAAATACATAATATTTGTTAAAATATTGGAAGGCAATGCATCTTGACGAGAAAAAACGACAGATTCCGTACTATTTCAAGCAACTGATATGCAAATGTGCATGCTAGGCGCCATGCGCAGTTACTTTTATTATATGACTGTGACATGAAATAAAATTACAATGTCATTTTAATCAATCTAAACTTTAATTGACGTAATTTTTGAGTAGTTGCAAATAGTACCACAAGTTATTCTCTTTTTTCTTTGTAAAGAACAGGGGAAAATAAATTACTAAAAATGAAGTTTGAGCTATTTTTTTCTCACTTACATTGCGCAACGCTTAAAGCACAGTTAGACAGTGAATTTTAAAAGAAATTTTATTTCAAATTCCATATATTTAAGTAATTTTCATTAATTTCATACTTAACTTGAAAAATGAATTAAAAACAAGAATTTTTTTAATATTTTTTTAAACACTACATTTTTTTCAAATGTAAAATTTTAATAAATCCAACTTTTTATTTAAAATTAATTTAAAATAATCTTCATGCAGTTTCGAACCTGGACATTTAGATAATATTATTTAATTGGAAACAAAATAAGTATTTTGCATGATTTCTACCAAATGCAATATTTTTTTAGGAAAGAAATGTATAATCATAATAAATTATAGAGAATAAAATTATCACTCTTCTAGTAAAAGAAAATCTAAAATTATAATCAAGATTTTCCCAAATTCCACTGTTATATTTAAGCAAGAGATCAATAACTTGGAATCTAATCTAAAAAAAATCTAGCATAAATTGAAAATTCAATCCTTAAGGATATACATTTTAAAGAAATAAAGAAATCACTCTTTTCACGGGATCAGATGATATATTTTGCTAAAAGCGTTGTTAAATTAAATTAAACAAATGTCACGAAAGATATCAAATAAATTACAAAAACGAGAAACTAACGCTATTCTTCAAAGTAAACTACTTAGATTGTTGGAAATAAATAAAAACATCATAATTTGCTGTCTTTAATTTCTTTTCGAAATGTATCATCAAATTTCGAAAAAGCAAACAAACATCGAAAAAATGTTTTTTTTTTCCTTTAATAAGGAATAAATTGTTTTTCTGTTTAGATAAACTGTCTTGCAGGTTATTTGTTGTTACTGTTTTAATGCACTTTTCCATTTTGAAGAAATAAAAAAAAATCACTGGCGGGGAAGATCTTTATCAGAATTAAAGAAATGTTAAACAAGTAATTCTGCTTTGTAACAAGTTTTTCTTTCTTTCTTTCTTTTTATTTTCTTTCAAGAAATACTTTGTAGCATAAAAAAAAATTAATTATTTTTGTTGGACAAAGGCATTAAATGTAGAATCAAATTAAGGTGAAATTTAAAAACTCTCTTATTTATACAAGATAAAAAAAAGTAAAAATATAGTAAATTAAATTATCACGTAAGTGCTACGGTTTGTCCAAAAAATTTTACAAGAAGGCATAAATCTTCATTTTGACTTTTGTGTCCCATTTTCGTTGGATAACTGCACATTCTTATCATTCTTTCCTGTCAAGGTGAAATGAAATACTTTATGAAATACTTTAAATGAAAATGAGTAGAGCGTTTTACCTTCTTTTTTGCTAACTGTATTGTATATAACAGTAATCATCTGAATGCTACGTTAACATAAAGACTTGTAACTGATGTAAAGGCATTTAAATGACGAATATTTAAATGTATTTATGCTCTGATTTATAAAATCATGATATTTTATAAATCAGAGCATCAATACATTTGCATAAACACTTTTTATAAATAAATTAATTTATAAAATAGTGATATTTTATAAATCATTCGTGTCAAGCTTTTTGTTGATATTATTTAATTTTATCGTACATTAAAATGAGCATACATAAAAATTATTATTCTGTAACATTTCACTGTATTCATGTTAGGAACAGTGATAAAAATTATGTAAGGTTTAAACAAAAATTAACGTCATATAGCTCCACGTTACGCTACTATTGCTCATACTTTTTTTTCACGATTTCAGTATTTATAAGTAATTAAATATTGTAAATGAAAAATGATATTTCGCTGCAAAACAGTGCTCTTCTGACCCTCTCAAACAGTCTTTCCATTCTTTCCTCCTCTCTCTTGCAGCAGTACCGCCCAGAATAAAAGTTTCAGGTATTCCTTAATTTAAATTTAGACCATTGACCTTTACGTTCGATAAAATAAATATTGTACATTTTTTTATGATCGGAGTTATTTTTCCAAATTTATTTCAATTTATCCTTAGGAGTGTATTACATGTGGAGATATTTTGGATAAATTGGTAGTAAGCATGCAATATGTGGCAACTTTTAAAATGAATGCAGTATGCCACTAAACTTTGGGAAATTTCAGAAGTGCTATCAATGATCATCATAAATTCAAATAATCACACACGTACTACGAGAAACAATCAAGTTGAAAGTACGCGGTAGAAAATTATTCCTATTTTCAGTGAATTAACTTTCAACGAGAAATCAATGCTTCAAGCACATGCCACGATTGCAGTGTACTACTTACTCCCAGCTATAAATTTGCACCTTTTGCACCTCTATTAACACAATATATTGTACGATATATTTTCACGATATTGTCCACTATTCTGAATGCCGGCCAACATTGTGTAGATATCGTAAAATGTCGTTAGGCATTTTGTGCTAATAGAGACATCTCATTTGCCTTGAAAGGAAATAAAATGGAAACTAACAGTTCGAACAATTTTTCGAAGAGTAACACTCGAAAATTTTTCACTGCTCATAGACATTCTGTTCTCTGTTCTATATCTCCACGACATTGTTCTATATTTTGAATGCCTAACAATATATCATATTGCCGCATTGAAGAAAGACAGTCGAATTTCCATGGCCGAATGGTCATGGCACTGGTCTCGTGATCAAGAGACCTGGGTTCGAATCCCGCTAGAGACAATGAGATTAATAGTATATGTAAATATTTAATTCCTTGATCTTATGTTTTCCTTTATTTCATGTTCCAGAAGATACTGGACCTTTCTTTAGTTTACCAGATAAGTGCTCTGGACTTTTTTTGCTGTCTCCAGAAGAGTATTCTGGAACTTTCCCTGCTTGAATAAAAGCAGAAGATTTGTCAGTCAGTGGTTATAAGTGTTCAGAGTTCAGTTAATAAATTGGTTTAGCTCTACCTCTACTTCTTGTGTGTGTCATTGAGTTCTATATTATAGTTCTACGTGACAATATAGATATTGTAAATTTTAAACCTTTCGTGGTAACATGGATAAGATAACATAAAAATTCTTAATAGAAGCTAGATATAACGTTGATGTACAGGGACCCGATTCCGAAATCGATTCAAAACTACGTTAAAAAAATTTCGGAACCTGAATATTAACATTCATAATGAAATCTGATAGTTGGAGCCTCACGAAGCCAGAATCTCAACTCAGTTCCAACAAATAATATGAAGAAGTGGAACACAGATTAGCTATGTACCACCACAATGAGTTTACTTTGTTGTTGTTCTAGACTTACTTTGACTTCAGACTTTGCCGAGGACCTCAAAGCAGTGAAAAAATTTCAAATCCCTCAGTGGTAAAACGTTGATTGATAATGCCACACCAGCTGAACACTAGTGATCTTTTTCTTTACCCTTTGTTCTTTTTTTTTCGGCTTTTATAAATGGCGTTGTATTAATCGCTTGATGATGCTGCGTTTTAAAATGATTCCTAAAAGAATTTGAATGATTTATTTGGATACAAAATGTAACCCGAGTTCGTGTCATTCAAAATGCTCAATTTGTATGAATACAAAATCTTTAAAAGGTAAATCTACTTTTTGTTATAATCCTGAATGATGGAAACGCACACAATTTCGGAAAAATAAGATCCCTTTAAGCTTTTCCACAGACTCAAAATTTTATCTTTAATCTTACCACATGTGCCCAAACTTGAATTAAGAAGTAGTTTTTCTAAACGATACAGTTATTATCAAAGTAGCTTTCCGGAATTTTTCTTATCAAACAATGGACAATTATTTACAGCCAAAAGATTTTAAAACGAGCATGATGATTCTTCTCCGCGAAATTCCTAGCATGCTCTCTAATAAAGTTGTTATCTCATAGAATCATTTTCGAGGCATTAGCAAAAAAAAAAAAAAAAAGGAAATATTAATCTTTGACGTGAATTTAGCATTTCCACAATGTTGCATGAGATGATTGGCGAATTTTTTGTCGACTAATTCCAGACATGCGCTTAATAGTATAAGAAAATGAATTTGTGTTTCAGACGCGTTCTTCGCAACCAATTGAAACAAAAATTTTACATAGAACTACAAATGTAGTCACAAAATCGCATGCAAAATTTGATATATTTTAGCCATTGCATTTTTGAGTTATTTTATGTATATGTTTCTGAAAGTACAGACAGACAAATGGTCAACACTCTTTGGATTTGGTATGAAAGTAGACAGTCGTCTATACTAAAAATGTTAGACCTGTGTACCGAATGTTGTCTATCTAGCTCCCTTCGTTTCGTAGTTATCGTGTTACCGTATATTCGAGCAGCCGGAAAGTGTCTTTCTCTTAGTTTATCTTTGTATATAAGGTTTGGCGCATTGACATCGAACGACAAAAGATAACCAATCAAAGTCAGTGTGAGAATGACACATCATGCCTCTAACAACGGAATGGACGGGAAAATCCGCATGGCCCCAGCAATTGCTTTTTTGAAGCGAACGATTAATATCGAATTAGAAGATTGTTAAAAATAATAAAAAAATTAGAGGAATTTTCTTCAAAAAATTATAAAAAAAAGGATTGTAATACTTTTCATCAACTTTATCGTATCGAACACATTCACAAAAATTATAATTTCGATGTGCATAATTTAGTCTAATAAACTGAATATAATTTTCAGATTTAATCTCTATATCTAGAAAATTTAATTGTTACAATTCGCTTAATTTATTTAATAAAATGAAAAAGTATATATACATAGATTTCTGACTTCCCTTTCTATCATTTTAATGAATCGAAAGATTGAAAGAACTAATTTATCATCTATCATTATCTAAATTGTGTTCTACAAAAACTATTAATTTTACAGTCATAAAAAAATTACAAATAATGAAATAAAACATTTGACACATGTAAAAAATGATAAAATCAAGTAAATTCGTGTAAAATAATAGTCAGCATCATTAATTATATTTTGTGAGATCAAAATTATACAAGATAAGAACTTTATTGCAGGTTCACCTCAAATGTATTCAATTTTTTTTTTCATTTAAATTGCTGCGAACAGTTCCAAAATTCTTGAAAATACACATGCCTTTAAATTATTTAAATATACTGACTTTTTAATTCATTAAGATAATTAATTATTTTCCTTAATATATTTACAAGAAATAACTTTCTTTAAGAAAAGGGCGTCTATTTAAAATAGATATTCACAAACCTACAGAAGAGTTAAACAACTTTGTAAGTTAATTGTTTAAACAAATAACCTTCTGTTCGTAGTTTTCTTTGTTTGCAAATTTTTAATTATGTATATAAATCTTCATTTTTGCACAAAATACCTAATTCTAAATTATATATATGCAAGATTATATTATATTTCTTTTTTCCATTGTAATATATTTGGTGCTTTTAGTCTGAACTATCAATAATTATTTTATTTTGATGGTTAAAAATTCAGAATATTGATGATAATTTAACGTCTTACATTTAGAAATATTTTTAAAAAAATTGTTCCACTTTCCATTGAAGACAGTATTCTCCAATTTATAAAAATTGGCATACAATTACGCAATTTACATTGGCATTTCTATTTTGGAAACTTTTTTTTTGCAATTGAAATATTAATTGAAGTTCTTAAAATATATATTTTTAAAAACAGGAATGGGGCTTAAATTTATAATGTGCAAAGATTCATGTCTGTCGAACGATCATATTCACTTTGAAAAAAAGAAGACAAAAAAAGAGACGGATTCATCAATCTCATAAACTCTGGTTGAAAGTTTTGATACATGTTTTATGAAATCGATGTTGATCTTAGCTTCATCCGACTTACAAAAATGAAGGATTTTGGAGAGAATTCTGTTGTTTCTTTATTTTCTTTCTTTCTTCTTTCTTTTTTTAAAAACTTTCTTGACACTTTCCAGATTTTTCGTTAAAGCACGGGCATCTAATTACTTTCTTAAGGCTTCTAGATAATTTCGACATTAATATCTGTTTTGCTTTGATGATGGCTTTACTTTTGATGTTTCGTAAATCTCAATAGCATTGAAATCTATGCATGGTATAAAATGAAGTCTCCTGAAACCGTTTGTATGTTTAAACCACATAAATTCGAGAAATAGTTCACGGATATTAGAGATATTTATATAATTTCGTAGAGCATTTATTGGGGAAGGTTTTAGTACAGTAAAGTCATATCAAAATAAAATAAGAAGTTTCATAATTGCCAATTTAATTATTCCATGCGCGAAAATCTCAAACTGCGCATGTGCAAATAGCAAGAGCTGTGGTATGCATATGCGATACATTTCTTTGTTTACGTCCGATTTTAAACAGCGTTTCAAATCTGGTTTTATGCCTAAAAGAAGGAAATCCAACCACAAAATCTTGAGAAATAGTTAACGGATATTGGAGATATTTTTAGTACATTCAAGTCATATTAAAATAAAAAAAGGAGCTCTTAAAATTAGGATTTTAATTATTCCGCGCATGCGCGAAAGCCTCAAACTACGCATGTGCAAATAGCAAGAGCTGTGGTATGCATATGCAATACATTTCTTTGTTTACCTTTGTTTGTTAGTCAATCACGTTAGAACGGCTGAACGGAATTGAATGAAATTTAGCACAGAGATGGATTATAGTCTTTCTTTCTTTCGCCACAGAATATCCCGAACTTGGAATCTCTAGGATTCCCTGTCGGGTGAAAGGATATACGTGGGAGTATTTATCAAGATAAAAGAAAGTGGGACATTGAATAATGGTGTAACCTATGTGATACACAAAGAAAAAAGTGAACATTTTTAAATAAAAAATACAAGCATTTAATCTTAAAATATTTTACATAAATCGTAGTTTGTTTATAAAAAAATTGATTTGCTAGAAGTATAAAAATAAAATGAAGTTCGCATTGCAATGTTCAAGCTTTAAAGGAACTAAACTCATAGTTCCAGCTATATCTTTGAAATTTAATAAATTTCAATTATTTTTCACAATCCAAAAAAAGTTCAATGAAACTTTCTATTCGTATTAATAAATGATTATAAAATTGATGAAGTTTTGCTTAATTAGCCAGATTATTATACACAAGAAAATTTCATTTTATTTATTCGGCATCGTAATAATAATGTCTTTTCAAAAGTAAATAAATTACTATTTTAGGGAGAAAATGAAATTAAACTGAGATGAAAAGCCATATCTAGGTCCTGACAAAGACAAAACCGCAAAAGAGCAACCGTTTTACTGCAGTAAAGAAAGATAATCAATTAATATAGGGGTGGTCGAAATCGAAGGGTTCATTTTCAACAAAAGCAGTTAAAAGAAAGAGAAGACATTTTTCTGTTTTTCTTATTGAGGGCCGGCATTTAGAGAAATTTTTCAGAATTTAGTTCCCTTAACCTAAAGGCTAAGCAGACACCTTCTTTAATTTTCCAACAATGGCAGAAAATCATCCGATTCAATATAAGATGAAACAATGAAACAGGTTTAAATTTGTGTCAATTATGAAAACTATTTATGGATTATAAGAAAAAAAAAAAAAAAAAAAAAGCCAAAATTCAGAAAAAATTTGCTCGAAGATTAAATTAATATTAGTTAAAGGATAATTTTTAAATTAAAAAAAAGATGAAAAAAATCTTTTTCGTTGCTGTAATATTTCCGGAAATTCAGACAGAAAAACGTAAAATTTTCGTCTAATTTTTAATTAACTAAAATTCTAATTAAAATTTCGAAACAATCGCTCAGAGACGCATATTTTCATCCTCCAAAATATATATGTGCCAAGTTTGGTAGCTTTCGGTCAAACGTTCTGGCCTTTAGAGCTCCAGCTTACTCACACACAACGTCCAAGTTTATTTTATCTATCATTTTTGTCATTGAAAGCTTTTAAGAGTTTGGTTACGCATTGTCTACTCTTATTCTAAGAAATATGCCCATGAAAGTTGTATTAACTATATTTTAGTTTTTTAATTAATAAATATCGTGCTAAACCGTTTGGTGAAAAGCACTTTTCCAGAAAAGGAAAATGTAGATGAAATTGAGTGAACATATCAAAAACACACACTACATGAACCGATGATCGATACTTTGTCATTATACTTTATATTTATGATAATTTATTTTAAATGCAAAAATTTCTGTGTGAATATTTTTAATAATAAATGTATTGACTATTTTCTATTTGATCTTTATCATATAATAGGAATTTTTCGAGACATTTCATTACCCCCCCCCATCTCGATCATTCTATTCCACAGTTTTTTTACCTCATATGCTACTATTTATTCCGGTTGTGGCCTGGTGGTAAGGTCTCGGCTTCGGAACCGGAGGGATTCGGGTTCGAGACCCGATTCCACCGAAGAACCGTCGTGTAAGGGGGTCTGTTGCACGTTAAATCCGTCCTGACCAAACGTCCTCCCGCTGGTGTGGTGTGGAGAGGAGGGTGCCAGCTCAGGTGTCGTCCTCGTCATCTGACCATGGTTCAAAATTACGAGGTCCGTCCCAAAATAGCCCTAGTGTTGCTTCAAACGGGACGTTAATAAAACTAAACTAAACATTTATTCCGGTTAAAAACTGGCTAATCTGACTCGCCCGAAAGCACACGGAAAAACTTGAATGACCTGACCGCCGCAACAGCAACACTGGCGGGAACTGTGGTTGAGCCTTAAGGGCCATCACCGGCCACAGTACAACTCTTCTCAACGGAAATACGGCCCGTCATCGATAGGAGGAGCCAGACCCCTACCTTTTCGTGTACCCGCAAGGATAGCGAGAAATAACTACATTACAGGAATCTTTAAAATGATCATAATAACAAGACTAAACAATTTAATGATTACTCAGTTTCATTGCTCAAACAAACAAACAAATTGCAGCAACCTTTCAGATGCTCTATAATGTAAAATATTTTTAAAAATGTATAAATGTTTACCATAATCTAAGAAGAGTAGTTAGCCAAAAATTGAAAGTAGCCAATTTTATGATCATTTCACTCCACTAAAAACAAATCCGGCGAATTAATTAAAAAAATTTTAACCTCTGATTTTATGAAATTTCAAAATAAAAAAAGGAGCCAAATTATTTAACCACTTATTTGCATCCAGTACTTATTTATGCTTCACCTATGTGGGATACGCTGCTAAAACTAATCTTAAACTAAATGAATTACATTAATATAGGCTCATTAAAAACAATAGTAAAGCGCCATTATATTTCTCTAACATTGATATTTACAGAGTATTAGATAATTCTTCTTAAAAAGGTCTTAAAATTTTTAATTCTTCGTCTTTTAAAGATTCTTAAAATAATTATTAAAAATTTCCAATCAACTTTTTCCATAATCTTTATTTTCTAATCCTTTATTTGGACAATCTCTGAAATCATATGGATCAGAGCACAAGAAACATCATGTTTACTGGTTGCAGCCGGAGTTGTGTTGAGCGAATTTTTGATAAGAAAAACACTGTCCTTTAATTTCTTTACATATTTATCGATACTGACAATCAGGTAATCCATGGTTACTAGTTTATGGATTTTAGCAACATTTCAAGACTATAAAAAATAAACCTAATTAACAGCGTTTTTTTAAAATCAGAAATTGATTGTCTACCTCAACGAGTATTCCTTTCTTTGTTTGTTCATCCCATTTTAGCCAGTTTGGAAGCAGCAAATTTAATTTTATGCAAATAAATTTAAGTTCTATTGTCGATCTGTTAAAATTTCGAATTCCTAGAATTATTCTACGGATTTTTGTCTGAACTCTAAAGTAAAAATACTATAAATATTAAAAAAAATATTCAAACTATTATTTTCACTTGATAGTCAGACTAACAACTCCCAAAAAATATTTTATGAAGAAAGTGTGCATCGCACAAAGATACTCAAAAGTGTGTCATTATATTTCACAGGTTTCATTATTTGTATTCTTTAGTTAAAGATAATTAATTAGGATTCATTTAGCATAGTCTTCATTATTTGGAAATTTCAAATATTGACGAATGTATGGTTAAAACAAATTATTAATTAAATGTGCCAAATGGAAATTCAAAATGGGAAGAATCATTTATATGTAATTGTGAACATTCGTCTTTGTTGAAAAAGAAATACAAAATATTATGATTGACCAGTTTTATTTTTGTGGCATTAATACACCGAAAAGCCTTTGAAACAAAGTAATTAAATCAACAAATAAAACGGAGCACATTATGTACAACTAGCAATTTACAGCACAGCATTCTTTTATATACACAACATTAAGTTCCTCCAATTATAAATAACAGATTCACAGACGAATAACTTAATGCTAAAACTCTGATAGGAACAGACCAAAAAATTTCGGTCAACCTGAATTATTCAATTGCCATTTTTGTTGCACCTCTTAGTAAAAACAGATCAAAGAAAACACAAAAATAAATATTTATAAAAATAAAAATGCTTGCACAAAACTTTAAATATATAAAAAAAGCAAAGATCAGAAACAATAAGCTCAAATAATAAAATCAGAAAATAATCATCATGAGTATTATTAATATATGTAAGAAATTTAAAGGATAAATTTATAAATATCACATAATGTTAATAGCATGGAATGCTAATATCTGTAAGAACAATAAATAACAGTCATTAATATGAAAAGTCAAATCAGAAACAAAATATTTTTCATTTATACACAAGAAAAATCAACAAACGAATCAATAATCAACATTACATTTTTTTTTTTTTTTCCAAATGCACCAATACATCATAAATATTCGAAGAGTATATTGTTTAAACAAAACAATTATACAGTTATCTGGAATTTCTTTTTAACAAAAACACTGCAGCACAATAACAACAAAACATCTAACAACAAAATCTTACCTGCTACAATCCTCAATTTAATACAAGGATGTATCCAATATCAAGAATACATTTTCTTATGGATAATGACAATTCGTTTACGAATCATTCATTTTCATTAGATTACTTTTTCAAAAGTTTAAACAAAGACAGCAACACATTTTCAGGAGCACATTATATGAAGTATACAAAACATCTTCATTTACACAGTGCAATATCAGATACAATTTGATAACGAAGCAAGCATGCACGACAGAAATACTTAAAAAGAAAATCTATGTACAGAGTGCTTGATTTATAAATATGTTTTCACATCTATATAAAATTTTAAACAAATCCATAGGACTATTAAACATTTAATATAAATTACATATTGAAACACAATTAATAAAATAAATTTAAAACATTCTCTAACAATAAAAACATTAGAACAACTTTTGTCACACAATTTCTTATGGTAAATCTTATTTTAAAAAGTATTATTAAAGAATGTACAATAACAGATTGAACTTAATCATACATGTACAATAATGACTACAATAAATACAATTTGTAAAGAAAACTTATCAAAATATTGCAAACCACAAATATTCTTATGATTAACAAATATATTCTCTAACTATTCAATTTCAAATCCTTTAGAGAATATTCAATAATTTAAAGAATTTTGATTTTTAAAAATCAAAAATCTAAGTAACCAAATATGAAATCACAGCATGTTTAATGAGGGAAATTCATCTGAAAAGTACTTTAATACATAATTAAGTACCTGGAATACAGTATGTTCTCTCAAATACAATCATTCCACACTTTTTTTAAATAAGATAATATAAATATTTACTTATTTTAAGGAAAACAGTGTAGAAAAACCAAATTCCAGTGCTTTATTATAATACAGTTGCTTAAAAATAACGTTTCATACTTGGTTGTTAAAACCATGCTCATATAAGTTAATAGTAGTATCTTCAGTATAAAAGAAACTTACAAACCTGAATTCTAGTTTTAAAAATATATTGAATTTATGAAAAAATATACAAATGGGGAATCAAACACAACAACTTCTAAAAATTAAAATAAAACACAAAAACAGGGATCCCCAGTAAACAGCTTTAATACTTCTTTGAAGCTACCTTTAATAATCTAAAATGTTTCTTAAATTTATAGAATAGCATAAAAATAGGAAGGGGTGCAGAAAATAATTTTAAAATGATTATTTAAAGATTTTTTTAGACATGAAGCAGTATGCAAATTACAAAGGTATTTATCAATAAAATTTGGGATAAAAGCAATGAAAAAATTTAAGAAATAGAATAATAAATTGAGTAAGTAACAGGAGGATTGATGTAAGTTTTTAAGAAATTTTGAATTTCCTGAACACAACTGTAATGACAAAAAGAAATAATAATAAAATTTGCACAAAGATTTAAAAAAAAAATTAACATCAATTGGCAAAAATGACAATTATTAAATAGATGAAATATTTTATTCTAACTATGCATTAGCCAGAGAAAACCCCTCAAATTTCATGTTTTAAGTCTTTTTTGAAATACTTGCAATTAAAATATAGGATATTTAACATGAAGAATCTTGATGTAAACAACAGATATTAAACCAACATATAAGATAAGAAATTTTAAAAAGTGTGAAGGGGGACAAATGAGAAGTACATGCAGAATTCAAAAAGTAAATGTGTTTACTTCTGAAAGTATAAAATAAACTGATTTCAAAATGAGAAAAAATTATCTGTACATTCTTACTTATATTAATGACTATTAAAATCTATTAATTATACAAATCACCTGCATTACAGTGATCTTTTTATCTAACAAGTTATTTATACTAAACAAATCAATGCTTTTGCACATTTAGTTAACAGTTTTAAAGAAAAATATAATTTTCTGAGCGCTACAAAGAAAATCTACATTTTGACTCCAATATGCGAAAGATAAAATTACAATGGCTATTTCTTTACTTTGTGGAAACCACAGATAAAATCTAAGTATCATACACTTTAATTCTTAAAGCAAACTATAATGCTTAATTGCACTAATTACAATCCCAAAGCACACAGATTGAACAGGGGTAATTGCGACTCTATTTGGACAACAACTGTTGAATGATATTTCAAAATAAATTCAAATAATTTAGAATGCTAACATGATTTTTACATGCAAAAATATTTTTTTTTAACAAAATTGCTGCAGTAGAAACAGATTAAATTTTTAAAATTAAGTTAAATTCCATTACATCGCATCTTAATATAATTAACCTTTTTTTTGGTATTCTTAATTTAAAAAGAAATAGCTAAATAAAGTTTGCCTTCCTTTGAAAAGAAATATGTTTATGGAGAGCCAGGGCATGAAATCTTTTCTATGGTAAAACTTCGAAATGATAGGCAAAGCATTTTGATGTAGCCCAAAGCTGTCAAATTTGCAGTGTGAAACTAATCATTGTGATGCAGTAAACATAACAGTATATGACAAAATTTTTAATAACAATTTCATATCTTAATTCTTAACTATCTCAATTTTCAGTTTAATTTTTAAATTCCTTATGCCTTGAATTATTGACATTCACTTTGGAACAATTTTAAAATTAATTACTATGGATAAAATATCCTTCAACAGAGAAAGAAATAAAAAAGAGAAAAAACATCAAGCCTCATAAAAGAAAATTTTTTATACTAAACTTGTTCTTTTTTATATAGTGTTTCCAAAATAAACCTACATTTTTGTAATAAATTTGTATGGCCCATATAAACTTAGATCTTGTTTATTTCTCCTATCTTAACATATCAGTTTATCACTCCTGATGTAACACAGAGATCCTCAAACTGGTGCAACAAGGTTAATGTTTTACAAGATGGAAAGGGATTTTGAATGTGTGTGTGTGTTGATATATTTCTACAATTTCAGAAAATGTGGTCTTAAAATCTCCATTTTTTTTTTTTTTTTTTGTATATATGCTATTTAATAATTCCCTTTCAGCCCATAAAAAAAACCTTTTGGAAATAATGTGTACTGGTCATCTCTACAAAAAATTTCATGAAAAGGGTTATTAGAGTTTTTGAAATGTTGAAGATGACATCATAGCGATGATGTTTATGATTTCGAAAAAATTTGTCATAACATTTAAGAGTTTAGAAACTCTTGATGTAACAACCTGCTTTTCACTTAAACCATGAAGTTTGCAATTAAACAAGAGACATACATATTTATAATATATAGAAGAAGAACTACTATCAAAGTAAATAATTCGTGAATGTATAGATTTTTTGGTCAGCATTCCAATCATTTATTAAATTATCTCTAAAATACTGCCCAAGAGTCTTGAATAGGCATTTCCTGATTTCTAATGTTAAATAAGAAAATAATTTTAATAAGAATAAGTAGCATTTCACAATCTGTATAATAATTGAGCTATCAGTATTCTAGGAAGTTCTAAATTCTATTGAAATATCCTTCATATTATTACCCCTGAATTGTATATCAGTTGAAAAAAGGAATATGAGAAAGATAATGAATATATTTCATTAATCTGGATTTGGTAAAGTAAAAAAATCTAATAATCAATAAGATCGCAATCACCCCTAAGTTGAAGTTCCGAAATTCTGACACAAAACCTGTGAAGAATGCCTATGCAAATAACATGTACCTATAAATCATTATCGAGCAGTGGATTGACACCAACATGCTAATGTCATTTACTTTGCTACAGTAGTCACAGAGATGAGTTTTGTCTATTTGAAACTAAACACAGAATTCTGGGGATCCCAACATGAACATTGAGGTCATTATTTCTAAAATGGACTGAGCATTCTTTATAATAAGACGGAATATTGCAGCACGCTCTTTGCTCATCAGTCAGATGACAGATTTGCTGACATAACGACTTGAGCAGAACTAGCCATGCTATTTTCAGAAATCGAAATATATGTAATGTTATGGCATTTTGTGAAAGTTTGGACTGTTATCACAGGATGGGAAAGTAAGTAAAAATACATGCAATATCATATCCACATGAAATACAAAGGTTGTTTGAAGTAAAGTTCATATTGTATGATGTACATGCTTGAGATGAAGTTCCATATACATAACAAAATTATTTCCAGGAAATATTTGTCAATTTCCTGAATTAAAAAAAAAGATATCAATAAAAAAACATATGTTATGATTCTTAATAATAAAATGCATTATAACAATTTAAAAAAAAACATAAATGCAATGGCATTTCAAGAAATACAGGGTGTATTAGAATTATTGACCCATAATAAAAATTATTCAAACAGCAAATTACACACAATAAGACAAACATAAAAACATACTATCCAAATGTTTTCTTATAATATATATATGAGGAATCTTATAAATATGAAACCAGATGGATCCTTTGTGAAATTCAATGTGAAGTTTAAATTTGTCTAAATTTAGCACTTAAATGCAGAGGTTTTTAACTAAAAATATTGTTGAGAAATAAAGTGAAAATTATAATAAAAATATATTATGGAAGATTCAAAATTGAGTTCCATATTCTCATAAATATTTTTCTGGATTGTGTCTATTCTTGAAAGAATTTGAAGGAACTGAAGCAGAGTTTGACAGTTGCTGTTAATACCATAACTGCTCAGATTTGCAAATATATGATATTTATTATCATTTGATTATAATCACATAGAACTTTTGATGATAAATTATAATTTGGCATAAGTATTTTATTTTTATCATTCAAAATTATTTTCAGAATGCCCTAATTCTCAGACACCCTGTATAGCAAATAATTTAAATAAATTTATAAAAATTTTGTTAAAAATTAAAAAACAAACAAACATAATTTGGAAGATACCGCTAAATAATAATTAGCAAAAGAAACTATGCACATTTAACAATAATGAAATAAAAAAGATTTTCTGAAACAATATTAAAAAGTGATATTGAAAATTAGTACTTTGTGGTATTCGATATAAGTTTACATAAATTTTTAACTTTATATATAAAAAAAAAGGAAACAAGAGAAAATTTTAAAAAATCCTTAGTTAAAAGTGATAAATTTTCCCAATAGAGAATGCAAGTAAATATACTATAAAAAATCAATATAAATATATTGTCAAATATGAAAACAGATGGCATAAACTGATTTTTTACATTTTAACCTCATAAAATGAATCGTCAGTTACTAAGTCATTACTTTTATAGGTCTCCTTAATCTTAAACTATCAATTTAAACTTAAGGCCAAAACCTAACAGCATTGCAGATATCTATATTTTTCATATTCAAACCAATAATAACAACAATATTAGAGTGAAAAGTTTCATCATATAATATTTAACACAAAAGGGTAAAACACCATCAAAATCCGAATGAAGAGTGGCCTGTTGAAAATACTCTATGCGAAGCAGATGGCTATTGACTAGGAGACTGGCTTCATGATGATGTCAAAGAGAAGATTACTTTAGGCGCTGAGTCACATTGGCAAGAGCAACTGCAAATGCTTGGAGGGCGCAAAATGGATATTGAAAGTCGAGAGTATAAGCATTGCCATCAATCCTTCCAAACTGCATAACCTAGGGGGGGGAAAAATCCTACGATGTCAATATACAAATAAAACTATCTTTTCAATATGAGATAATAATTAATATTTAAAGTTAGCAGAAAAAATAAAGGTACTAATGAAAACCAAAAGTTGAATTGTTTGTAGATTAAAGAAATTACATTTCTTTTAAAATAGGAATTTAAATAATACATAGAATATTTACTAATCTCTTTCACAAATAATGCTAAAAGAGACAAGATATCTTTATTAAATGTATTTTGATCCATGTAACCAGAGTCAATGACATTGTTACATGGATTAGCATCTGACAAGTTACAATGTTATGATATTGTATTTGTATATATAAGATATTCTGTTGAAAGATACTGATTGTTGAATAAGTTTCATCAAATTAGCCAATACTGAGGAATGCACTGTGTATTATATAATATGTTATTTAAAAAAAAAGAGGGAATGATCTCCCCAAAACATTCTTGCATACTCTCTAATATAAGACAATTTGTGCTTTAAATGTGTTATCAACTGATTAAAGTTATTACGTTTTTGAATTATACCTACATGCTTCTGAAAGTACAAACCAAAAGACATTCAACTGGCTCAATATTTGATAAATGTCACACATAGATGATAAACCTGTGTACTGAAATTGTTAAATCCATATATTCAAATTTCATTCATCTATCTCAAAGGAATTTTAAGTCATTTTGTCACAGAAAGGTAGACAAACATTTTTCAAAGATTTGTTTTTGAAAACAGAGAGGTAAAAAATGCAGAGATTTGTCAAAATTACAAGGTCAAATTTTTTGATGATTACAACACTTTCTTAAAACTTTGTTTTTGCTACAGTATAGTAAACAATGAATATGCATATTTTACAAATCAATAAGGTTAAACATGGAAGACACATATTACCATTTATGCAAGATAAAGGATTTATGGAGACAGGGACAGTACATAATAAAGAAAGAGGTGGACTGATGTTATTACAGTCATTGACGATCTTATTCTACAAAGAGCAGGCATATTATTCACAAAGAAACATACTAAATGAGGACATTTAATTTCTACTCCTCAATTTATAATATTTTATTAACTCATTTGATTTTTTAATATGATCTTGAAATTGATATATGATTTTATGGATAATTTATAATATTATTAAGTTATTACCATTGCTACTCTCATGAAAGCATTTCATGCAAATAAATTCATCACTTATTTAAAAGTATCTACAAATCCTTCAAGATTCTTTCATTTCAGTAACTGATCTCATTAAAGGTACTTCAAGACTAGGAAACAAAACCAATTTCATGCTTTCGATTTCGGGATGCAGTTTATAACATTTAATACATTTTTCTCATAAAAACTTTTAAAAAATAACACAGTAAATGAATAAAAAGAGAGAAATTTGAAATAAAAACATAGAAAAGGCGCAACTTATCACAAAATTGAAATATTTATAAAAAAGGTGACAAAATTTATTTGTGGTCATTTAAAATAAAAATCAAATAATTTTACATAAAAATACTAGTTTAGAATAAAAGCTTTGAAGACATGAAATTAGAAATAATATATATCATCGTGGATCCAGTATTGCTTTTAATGACATTGTAGCTTTCATGGATGGTCTTCATTTCTTTTTATTTTAAATTTCAAAATTAGTTTTGAATGATTTATTATATCAAGGAAATTAAGTTCTACAACCAAGACAAAAAAAGTTTCCAATTTTTATAAGTTTTTTTTTCTTCTTTCCCAATCTTTGTATGTATTCAAATAACTCATGTAAGATGTATTCAAATAACTCAGCTGAAGAACTTTTATAATATATTTTATTCACTGTCTTCATGCATAGGTGGAATATATATCTTTACATGAATTATAATAGAGAAAAGATCAAATGGATAAGCAGCAAAAATTAAACAGATGTTTTTTTTTTTTTTTTTTTTTTTTTTTGCAAAACTTTATTGGTAAATAGTTTTGTAAGCATCAGGCTCTTTACAAATGACTGAAAAAGCCACTCTAGATCATATTTCAAGCCTAGTTTGAAATTTTCACATTTTGTTTCCATGTACATTCTAAGTTTTTTTAAAAATTCCTATTGGTAGTTTTTTGTCATTTTATTGAAAAACAATCACAAAAAAAAAACAATAAACCAATGAACAAATGATGCACTTCTTGCTTATGCTTGAATAAATCAAATAACGAAAAAGTTTAACTAAGAACAGAAAACTTTTAGACATTAAGTTCGATTTTTTCAAAAGAAAAAAAAAAAAGCCCCCCAACTTTTTTTTTCCAAAATAATAACTGCTTACTTGTCTGCCATGAAATTCAATCTGAAAGTTTTTTGCCGATTCCTGTGTTACCCTGCCACCAAAATCCAGCTGATACACTTGACTAATGTCATTCCAGAGAGGAGCTTTATTGTGAAGGACGAACTCTCGATAAGGAGGCAGATTACTGTTGGCCGGAACACAGTCAGAAACCGTCCTTCCACGTTTTTTCAGCTGAAATTTAATTTATATACATATATTAGAAAACTTAAGGCACTATCTCAGATGTAGTAATAACAATTAAAAGTAGTAAGTAGCATGTGAGATAAACTTTACAGCGTTTCTACATTTTGATTTTAATATACAGGGTGTCCATAAAAGAACTCTTGGATTTTTTTTTAAAAAATCACATTGAATGAATGGCAGGATTTTCGTCAGATCAGTTAATTTTGAAGAAATCAGTAGCTCATCAAATTTTATTCTCACAGTTTAGTTTGTTTTTTAAACACTAGGTAGTGTCGTGCGTCATTGATCTATAAGTAACATAGCAGATGCTCATTCCCTAGTGAAGCGTGATGGCAACGCTACAACAAAAGGCTCAATGTGTTATCTGGCTTATAGAAACCAGATCTTTTACCACTGTACAGTGAAACTTTCGGTGCGAATACGACGGTAATGTACCGACGAACAAAATCATTCATCAATGGCTACGAGCGTTTAAAGAAATGGTTTCATTCAATGTGATTTTTTTAAAACAAGTAATTTAGTAGGCCAAGAGTGTCTGAAGAAAATGTCAATAAAATCCCTACTTATATCAACGAAGTAGTAAAAAATCGTGTGCGGAGAGCATTGATTGGAAGGGCACGGCTTATTTCTTGGCCTCCAACAAGTCTGCATGTGACTCCATTGGACTTTTTTATTCGGGGGACATGCCAGGAATCTTGTTTACGCTGAAAAAATTCAGCAATTCATCTCAGGTAAAGGATAATCACTTGTGTGGCGAACATTACTCCAGACAGGACGGCCAGGATATGAATACCATTTTCAATAGGGGCCCCATTTGTGAAATGGTAAAAATCTTGATTAATTCATCTTTAAGTGTGTGTATATATATATATATATATACAAGCCGCCTTTGACGACCAGCCGGTTCGCCATTATTACCGCTCGATACAATTTTCAATTAAATATTTTAAGTAAATGGTCTCTTAATAGATTCTCAAACAAAACATTTTTAATCTTCAAATTTTGATAGTCATACCAAACTTATACTGTTGTTTAGATCGTTTCGGTCAATTTACTATATGTATTTTGCTAATTTGTTGTCATTTCAGGTAAAACTTCAACTTTAATTTAAATTGGAAATAATAAAACTGCAATTAATATAAAGATATTTTTTAATAAAACCAAACGTTTTATTTTATTTATCATCTTTATTGTTATTTATCTATTATTATTATTATTGAATATGAGTATTGCAAGCAGAATAGCTCGGTATTTAAGTCTTACGTTAACTACAAAATATTTTTCATAATTTATGTAATATCTCGAAGAATAATTCAACAAAAATTTCTCAGATAAAGCATAAAATTCAGTTTTAGTTTTGCTTTCAAAAGGATTGAAATGAAATCAATAATAATATTTTGTTCCGGCCTATAAATATATTTCAAAAATTATGAAGTGTAAATTTAATGCAGTAAGGTATCATATTCTGAGAAATATTCTGGACACACCAAATTTTAAATAAATGAATGAATCTTTCTATTTTCCACGATCAACTAAGACTTATTTATGAAGTTTTGAATGTTAAAAATTTAGAAAAACCGAACATTTTCATAATATTAAGCCAATTAATCTTGAGAAACCTGCGTGCTGATTGGCGTATTTTCTTTGAAACGATCGATGGAAAATCTAAAATTATCCTTTTTTTTTTTTATTGAATAGTGATATTCAAATTTTCATAATTCAGTCAGTTTAAGTGATTGATTTAGTTAATTGGAAATTAACTCTTTTTATTTAAAATATTAGTGTTTCAAGAACATTTTGTTAATCGTGATTTCCACAGTAGAAGCTTTATGTAAAATCAAAAATTCGTTATTTATTAGAGCATTTATTGAATCAAGTTACATAAAATATAATCATTTTCCATTTAGACCATTTGAACAGATCTTTGTCTTACTAAAGGTTTACAAATTAGCTGTGTGGCCCTGATTTGAATGAATATCCTGTTCATATTAAACAAAACTTGCCTTAAAATAAAACTGATTTATTGGATTAATAATATAGAGAGTGTAAAAGATCATAAAATAATGTTTCTTGAATTTATTTTTTAGAAAAAATAATATTTCATATTTGTTTTATTTCCTACAGACACGTGCCGAAAATTATATTTTTTCTGATTTCATCTCCAAAAAGATTTAATTTATTTTTAATTGGAGCTTTAATCAATGCAATGGCAACACTTTGAAAAAAGCTATTTTTTTCCCATGAATGCGAAACGTGCTCGTGCAGATTAATTTTTATTTTTATTTTGTACGAAAAAAATTGTTGAAAAATATAGTTAAAATATCTATTTAAAAATTCATTAAAAATTGAAATTTAATTTTAAGGTTAAAAAATTTGTATCATTTAAAAGATAAATTTTTGATCTTTAACTTGATGTAAAAATCTTTTTTGTGCGGTAGAATTTTCGGAAGTTATAGCAGAAACACGCCAAAATTTCGCTTAATCTTTAAATTAATAAAATTCAAATTAAAAATTCGAAAAAATAACCCCACAGGTGCACATTCCCGGCCTCCAAGGTATACAAATTCCAAATTTGGTAGCTGTAGGTTGAATAGTCTGGCCTGTAGAGCACCAACACACACACACACACACACACATTGAGCTTTATTATAAGTATATATATATATATATATATATATATATATATATATATATATATATACATTAACCTAATTTTATGATTAAATTTTTTGAAAATTGAATCAAAACCTTTTTTAACAATGAGATATTTGCCACATAGTTATGGCACCATTCCCTTTGTGCCTCACGGTATTCATGGGGGTTTTCAGATCCCCATATGCGCACATTATGGCGATTAACAATGCCAGAAACATGAAAGGATGCTTCATCGGAGAACATTAGGCGCTTCAGAAAATCAGCATATCTGTTGCAAAGGCCTATCTCCTAGGCTTATCGTTCGGTTATAAAACTTGAACAATTTGAACTTTGTATGCGTGCAGTCTTAATTTTTTCTTAATAACCTTGTACACCGTTGAAATTGGCATATCCAATTCTGTTGCTGCTGATCTCACAGATATTCTAGGATTGTGTAAAAATGTCTCTCTGACACGCTCAACATCAAAATCACTTGTGCAAGAACGTCCGGAACGTTTCTTATCTGCAATACTTCCAATTTCTAGAAAATTCTTTTTCCACCGCAAGATGCTGTTTTGGGATGGAGGATCTTTTTGGTAAATTCTTCTGAAATTTCTCTATGCTTGCACTATCGATTTCGTTTCTATGAATCACCATAAAATCTGTGATTTCTCTTGTGGTGTATGCATTCTCCTTAATATCCGTTCGAATAAAATATCACATATAAAAATACTACATAGAACAAACACATCAAAAGTAAACATAACATTTCAATAGTTGCCAAAAACAAAAGAGAGAAAAATGCAATTAATAAGCAGACGATATTTAGAAAAGTACAGATATTTAGACTGGAAAATGAAATTATCTGAAATTAAAAACACGCGCAGACGATATTTACAAAAGTAAAAATATTCAAACCTGAAAAGGAAAATATATGAGTTATTCCATCAATAAATGCCATAAGTTTGTTTATATCTTCATTATTTTATGAGTTATTAAACATCAAAATGGGTCCAGGACTAAATAAATACCCTGTATATATATACAAAAATATATGCCAAAAAATTATTTAAAACTTTGTTTGATTCTTCATTTGAGTGAATGTGAATATTAAAATAAGTAATAAAAATTCATATTCAAAAAATTAGCAACAACTGAGAAAATTATCCTGATTGTATGTCTAATTATAAAAAAGAATATAACTGAAATTAAATATATATATATATATATATATCCACAGAACTCCTTTCTTTTTGTTAAAATTAAATACTTTGTTATATTTAAAAAAAAGGTTTTGAAAATGCAAAAAATAAGGTAAAGAAAGAAACATTTAAATATATATATATAAAGCTTCAAACCTAATATAGATCAAAGAATAATCTACAAATTAAATATGTAGTTCTCTTCACATGTAGAGAAATATAATGCCATTCTACACTTCACTTCTTCAGATCCTGTTTTTAGTTTGCATATATTCAAGACTGAATTCCATCACTGTTTGTTATATAACATAGAATAAAGAATAAAACTAATAAAAGTTTCTAAAAAAAATTTTTTTTTAGACTGAAAAGTATGAATATATATATATAAATTGACAAACCTTCCTTCGAATATATGCTTTCTGAAAGCTTTCTAGATCCTTAAAATTCTCCCCTGGGACATCATCACCACTGAAGGCTCCATCTTCATCTGAACTGTCAACTAACTTTTGACGGCGCATCTTTCTCAACAGAAGTGGACTGTAGAGAATACCTCGTCGCTGATTTTTCTTGCGAGTCACAACAGGGGAAGAGGGTATGCTCAGACTCACTGTAGCTGAGGAGTCTGACATCTCACTTGTATCATCGCCAGCTTGAGGATAACTGGCACGGTGTTCCTGCAAAAAGGACGATGCTGACAAGTCAGGGATATCACTTGGCACATTGCTTCTACGTCGGACGGGGCTGGAATTTTCAGATTTTGCAATGACTTGTTCAATGTTCTTAAGCTGTTTAAGCCTTCTGACAGCTTGAGAAATTTTATTCACATCCTCACAACTGTGAAATTCTTTCTTCAAAGCACTTTTTGAAACAGGAGTGGTTGAGACTTCAGATGACTTAGAGATGACAGGTTTCTTAACTATGGGGCAAGAACAACCTAAATCATAGAATCCTTCTTCCCCAGCAGAAACTCCATTAGCTTCACACGACTTAATATCACAAGATTTTTCTCCCTCTATGCAATCATGACAGTGCATTTTTCCACAGGGTGGATTAGGCTTTAAAGTCAATCGTCTGCAAGAATCTTTGAATGAAGAACCACTTTGTTCACGGACGTTAGTGAATTCAGCTGCATGCTGCAACTGATTGGCGCTATGACTTCTATTTACATAGAATGAGGAACTTTGACTGCTTGGAAATGAGATCTTCTCACAACATGGTGTCTCTGGGTCATCAATGAATTTCATATCAGCAGTTTTTCTAGAAGCAGAACTTAAAAGACCATCCTGGTCTGCAGAACATGCTCCAATTGTTGAAGAAGTCTCATTACTGTCAGAACTCTGTAGTGGCAATGATGATGGCAAAATACAAAATGGTTTCTGGGTGTTACATGGATTAGAATTAATTTCCACAATTCTTCGAGTAGTCAAAGGTGACTGAAGACTACTTCGGAAGGATTTATCTAGAATTAAGCCCCCAACAGATGTACTAGGGGCAACATTCACAAAAGGTGAAATTGCTTTTCCATCAACAGAATTGCTAGAATTCGATTGTGAAGACAAATTCGAATTTTCATTTTCTGAGAGGCTGTTTTGGGCTGATGCATCTTTTGAAGAATCACTACTGGCAGCAGTGAAATCTTCAGTTAAATCCAAATCAAGATAGCTTCCTCCCACTGATGCACTATCTTTAGTATGAGCAATATTGGTAGAACACTTTGATTCATGACTTTTCTCTAAGTTTTTATTAAGAAATGCAAGACCTGAGCCATTTGAGCTGGATGGAATGTTGTACTTCATAACATTTGGCGGCAAGTCTGGGACACAAGAAAGACTAGTCTGAGTGGCTACAGAAACTACACTATTGTTTTCTGCTGCACGCTGAAGACTGATGACATGCATGCCTTTGTCTCCAGAGATTTCAAATGTGAGGAATTCTTCATTAGGAATGAAGTTCACATAGTCTCCATTACCATGTGCTCCATGTTGGTCTTGGTTCATATGGCAACGGAAAGTAGGGTTTCTTTGTTGTTTTTTGGGTGTCATTGGAGCAATTGGTATTGTGTCTTCATAAGAGGGATCTAAAAGTAAAGCATTTTACAACAACGTTAGTCAGTTAAATTCAATGCAAATAATTAACTTAGTTAATTTATAAAAAAATAACATTCACTTTTATTAATACTCTAGTACCTAATAAAATATGTTACTAAACTAGATTTAACTATGGCCAAATGACAACATATTTAATAAATTACTGTATAAAACTGTGATATATTTCTTTTTTTTTAAATTTTAGTGAAAAAAATAAATAAATTGTATTTATTATTATAAGATTGCAATTAATAAAACAATCAAAATATGGATTTAGTTCACTTTAATATCATTTTAAAACTGAAAACTACATCTTTGGTAAAAATTCTTTAACATGCAAAAATCATTTAATTATATTTTGTTTCACTGAATTTCATTAGTTTTTTTTTTATACTTATCTGATTTTTTTTTAGATTTAATTGCTTTTTACATAATATATGAGACTAAAATATACAATTATTGTACATGTTGAAATATATAAAGTAGAGCAAGAGCATGATTCCTTTAGGAAAAGTAATGAAATATTTAGTTACTGAATTTCAAGATCAAATAAGTTTTAACATGTAGATAAAAGTAGTTAAACTAATATTTTCACATTAATGTAAGGTAGCATAAAAATAATTTCACTAAGACATTTAATTTAGTACTATCTTTAAAAATCAGAAACAGATAACGCAATTTCTACTAATAAAAAAACGAATGAAATTAATATGAAGAATTAATTTAATACCCTTCTCCCTGTTTTTTTCATCAGCTGTATATATGCATTAAATCCAGTGAAAAACAATTAAATATGTTTTTATACGAATATACAATACTAGCAATAAAAGGAACCACAAAGGATAAAAAGTAAAACTACTGATGAGAGATTATGGCACTGCTAATTTAATTGTTTATAGAATCTGTGATGAGACTGTAGTAACACCTATGTTTTAAATCTATTCACAGACAAATTATTTTATTTTGAAAGACTAAAGATTAATAACTTTGATTTCATTCAAAAGATTGAATTTTTTACTTATTTATAAATTAGGGTAAAGTACAATTTTTATATTGTTTTACTATGCTCATAAATTATATTGTAAATTAGACATTTGCAAAATTATATGTACAGTTATTAGATAAGGAATAAGTATATAATGAAAAGAGTCTCATGTGTTATTGGGATTAATTATTAGTAAATCAAGAGTAGTGATATAATATATAATTGTACATGATAATACTAAATTATAAAGTATTTCACAAAAAGTAGAACAAGATTTTACTTCCCTAAATATTACACTTAGAAAATATTTCTAATTATAAAGTTTTATTAAATAAGGAAAATAGCCGTATGGAAACACTTTGGTTTCTATGGAGGTTAACAGTAAATTATATATATATATGTCTGCTATAATATAAATGGTTTAATAGTAAAATGTTTCTCTTACATTCATTTGTATATACAAAGTTTCATGTCTCATCTCCAAAATTTGCAGATATATGCTTATTTTTAATTTAGAGAGACTAATCACAAATTTCAAAAAAGACATTTATTTTAGAAATGTAAATTCATTCAATACAGACAAACTGTAATACATAAATATTTGTCCAACAGAGTACTATCTAATAATCTGGCTTTCAAAGAAATTGAATAATCATGCATAATGTTATTCACTTTGATTGGACAGTTGCAACTTCAGAATTTATAAAAAAAGGAAAGGAGAAACTGATCATTTGGATATCTCAGAAATATACAGGAATCCCAGAAAGAAAATAAAATTCTTTGCAAGCACTTGTATGCTTGCTAAAAGAGTGACATGTTTCAATAATAAGAAATGTTTGGATTCACTGAAGATTTCTACTATACATAATTGTAGTGCAGATCTAATTGCAAAAGAATACATACATTGGATGCTAAATTCCAACATTTTTCTAGTAAGCATGTTTACAAAATGATTTAGCAATTATAAATTACAAGTTTTTTTATTTTCTCTGTGAAGAATGGAAAGGATGAGATGTATAAAACATGTGAAGAAATAATAGAAACTTTGCCTTATCTTTCAAGTTACCCTTATATACCCTTATCACAAGTTATACAGTTATATTTGAAATGTATTTTTATTAAACTAAACAAATCTTCATTTCAGTATTCATATCAATACAGATACAAACTGTTTAGCAGAATAATTTAAGCCATTTAGATACAAGAAATTTTGAAGTATATTTAGAATACCAATTGTTACTCAGTTATTGCTACATTTTTTTAAAGTCATGTTTTCTATAACATTTACTTTCATTAAACATATCAAATGCAAAGATTTATTTTAGAAAAACATTTACACCAACAGATTGTTAAATTTCAGACTATTATAAAAACTGCAAAATGTAGAAAAGTGAAACAAGAAAATTCCAGCTATTGCAGATAAATTCACATGTGAAAGCTGAATTAGATTTAAACACTAATTAAATATTAGGAAAAGAGATTTTTGAGAATATATTTCATACTGATAGTTTGATTTGGTAATCTAACAACTTGCTATGAAGCTAAACCAGGATCATTTTCAGACGGGTTTGATTACTTTGAAGTACACTAAGGTGAATTAGGGAGATATCAGAACCAATATCCCATTCCTGATATTTTCATATTAACTAAACATAACAACGTTAGAATCAAAATTTTTATCTTAAAATAGGATTATGCTAAAAAAAATTTATGTCTTGATTCGGCAATCCACCAATCTCGAAGCACAGATTCTGTCATCAGATCACTGTGGCCATATTCCCCATTCCTGATATTTTCATATTAACTAAACATAACAACGTTAGAATCAAAATTTTAATCTTAAAATAGAATTATGCTAAAAAAATTTATGTCTCAATGCGGCAATCCACCAATCTCGAAGCACAGATTCTGTCATCAGATCACTGTGGCCATATCTGAATGGCTGGGAAAAAGGTAGCAAAAAATTTCTATCAAAGACAATTTAACATAATATAAATATAATAAACAAACCTGGTTCATCTTCATCTTCTGAAAAGACAACAGCACCACCTGTCTTTGGTGAATCAGATCCTGGAGGGATACAGTCACGAGGTTGAGGTCCTCTGAGTTCTTTCATCAGAAGAGTCATCTGTCGTGGCTGCAAATGCAGTAAACTAGTTCGGTAAGTAACAGTACCGAGTATAGCTGGTAACCATGGAACAAGACCAAGGATTTTAAATTTGGTACCCCAGATATTAGAGGTAACAGACACAATTTTTTCACTCTAAAAAAGAAATTTGAGAGTTTTTATAAAGGGAAGGAAAAAGAGAAAACACAAAATATAACATCAGAAAACAAAATTCAACATTAATGTGATTTTTTAATCAATTAAATAAAAGAAATTATGAAAATATGTTACTATTTTGAAAAATTATTTAAGTAGATGAGATGAAAATTGTAGATTTCCTTGATCTCATGCTTAGTTTTATATTAAGATATCAAAGGCAAAGGTTCTGTCATTTCATAATAAAATACAAAATTAGTAATGCTTATTCAAGTAACTAGGATAGTTAAAAGTTCAGATAATAAACACTTTAATGTTTTTTTATAAACATCTATTCACATCAAGCAACGATTTCAAAATCACATATTACTCGAATATCATAACATAAATTTAATAAAGTCTTAAGTCTTTGGAAAGCATGTTTAAAAGCATAGTTCCATGGAATGTCTGAGTAATTCCCAATTTGTGGAAAAATTTGCTTTCTGCATATATCAAAAGTGCTGCAGACAGATTTGCAATCTTTTTGATAGAGCACAAATATAAATTTCCGGTAAGAACACCAGAATCTTTCTAATATATAAAATTCTGGAGTTTCTAGAGTTACAAAGCAAAACAGAAATTTGATCAAAATCACCAAAATTAATTTTAAAAATTCTTCTTATGAAGTTCAAAAAGAATATATCAATACCTTCCTCACAATTTTCAACATGTAATAAATTATTTGGATTTGCAACAAAAAAAACAAACAAATTCAACTACAATAACTGCATGAGAAATATTATATATTATCATTTTGAGAAAACATAAGTACTTGAATTTATAGGATGTAACAAAAGCAGTAAACTGAAAATAAAAATGGCATATTACACATTATATACATATTTCTTTCCCCCTCTTTATACACACTTTTTAATTACTTAGAGGTTTAAAAGATATATTTTTCTCTTTCACCACATTATAAAACATTGTTCATTTGATACCTTAATGTGAAAAATGATGACAGAATCTTTTTTACATTATTCACATTTACCAATTTTAGTTTTCAATTCTTATTTACAGATAAAGTATTGAAAAAAATTTATATGAATTTAATATCATCACCCAGGTTTCTTATCACAGCTAAACAATAATGGATTTGAATCTCTCCATATTTAGCAATCTATTTGATATCAAAATTCTTTTCCCATCAGCAGTCTTCTTTTCTTTACCTTTCTAAAGGCTTTAAACATTTAACAGTCTTGTTTCTCTTTTTTCAACATGTAATAAATTACAATTTCATTTTTAAATTACAATATAATATTCTGATCCTTTTAATTACTGGACTATTTTAAATCTTTTCAGTTATTACTGCCTAAATGTAACACTCACTCTTAAACAACTTTTTTTTTAATACAGCAGCCATTTATAAACAGAGCAATTTCATATGAAATTAATCTCCCCAATGATCAAATGAATGGGGCTCTTCTCTAATCGCTTGTCCATTCCTGAGAAATATTTCAAAAGCATTGCTTTTGTTTCAAAAATTTGGTAGAGTTTATTGGTCACAAATACTAAATAAAATATCTAATGTATCAAATTGCCAAATTTTATTTCATATTAAATTGTACTACTTCTAATTATGTCATCAAGGGTCATTTGCCTCCTGCACTTAAAACTTATAGAT
>JAPMOR010092533.1:62492-75974 GCA_026543865.1 Argiope aurantia
AATTCTTTTCTCAATTAACTCCATTGTTAACTAATCAAAGTACTTCATTATTATCAGCAAACATAATTTAAAATTGGAAATAATTTTCTTTTGGATTGATAAGATGTATATCTTTAAAATTTGTTGACATGATTATGCACAACAAAGATGGCTAATATTAATAAGAATAGTTATGTCAATCAATTTTGTTGTTCTACATCATATTATGGCAAAACTATAATAAAAGAAGTAAAATTCCAGTAATATACCATATACACAATAATGACAAAGTTTTCAAATTGTTTAACTAGTTTTCAAAAGGCAATGCTGTCAAATTGATGAAATCTTTTCAGTAGTTACGATTGAAAGATTTGTTTTGTACTGTCTCTCTAAATGAAGAAGGAACAGGAATAGAATACCATTGATAATATTGAGAGGTCGAAAGCATTCATAATTTATTTTATTTTTTTAAATTGGTATAATAGGCTTAGTTTAGAATTCTCTCAAGGTTTTCCTCTATAAATAATGAATTGAATTTTTTACTTTTCTCAATGACAAAGAATGACGGAGAAGTTGTAGGGACAAGGAATACTTGTTGGCACATTTAAGTGTCACAAACTTTCATAAGAAATAAAACCTTCTGAATTCAACACAATGATTGGGGCTGGCAAAACTCTGACACAGTATATTAACCTATACAAAAGTGTACAGTGAAGTTTCAATTTTATATATCTCCCAAAAATGGAAAGTGGAAGAAGCTGATGCTAGATGATATATCTAGAGAACATGAGTTTTCATATGACCCAAGAAATGATAAATTAGGTCATTAGTTGTGATTAGGTGACTGGTTCATTAATTTTTCTTATTGTTTCAAACATATAAATGATTAGAAAATTCTGCAGCTACAGTGAATATCTGAATTGGCATTAAAATTTACACAGCCATTTCACAGTTTGACTTCAATAATGTTTCAAAAAAACAATAGATTGAGAAAAAAATCTTTCTATAAAAGAACTTTGAGTTATATGCTTAGACTTTATATTTCAAAATAGGAAAATAATCTAAAATATGTACCAAATTTTGTACCTCTGGTAGTTCATCTATGTACATGATTTCTCTCCATCCACCTTCTGATCTGCCATGAATATGACGTTGTCTTCCACGCTTGCGTCTCTGCATTCTAGGTGAAGCACAGCCTTCATCTATGTCACTATCTGATGATGATGAGGGGACATACACAGGAACGACTGCTAAGATTGTATTGAGATTTGCTGGGGGAAATGTGTATGGCTGACAGTCTTTGACCCTGTATAAAGGATGAGGCAGACCTGGCTCTACAAAGAAACAGAAGAGAAATTAGGTATATAAAATGGCAACAGTCATTTATAAATAGACAATAAAAATAAGTTAATAGCTGGAAAATATATTTATTGCAATATTATGTCACATAAAAGAAATCATAGGACTAATAACATAATTAGTCTCAATTATATAAATGCTTCTACTGAACAAGAAATTGTTCAGATATAATATTTACATAATTGAGCAGTTAGTTACACCAATTGCTGATGTATCATACATGTTTTATAGGGATTTTGCTTAACATTCTAGAATTTCAAGAAATTAACAGAAGACTTATTTCTATTTATAATTATTTGGTTCCCATAACAATAATACATATGCAGCCTAACATTTTAACCAATCATGATTCTGAAATGATTTTTTTTTTCTGTGAGGCATTACAAAATCTGTAAGTTTTTTTGCTTTTTTTCCCCTCCAAAAGCTTCAAATTTTTAAAAGTAAACTCTGCTTCTTTTTTTTTTCGGGGGGGGGGGGGCATTTCACTGAAAGGTCTCTCTCCCTCCCCAGGTTTCAGTATCAAAGTTTTCATGTTACCATTTTTAAAACAATTTCATACTAGTCACTCTAAATGTAGAATGAGAATAGCTTAATTTATACACAGTTGAATAACTTTTAAATCAACCTGACAATTTGAAGATTATTATTATTATTATTTTAATTCTAAAACATTTTAAACTCCTTGTTGATGAGAACAGGTATGCTTTTTTCTTTATTCATCATTCAAAAATAAAATAAAATAAAAATATAAAATTAGAGAAAAAGAGATTTAAATAAAAAAGAGATTTAAAATTAGATAAAAAAGAGACTTAAACTTGTAGTTTGAAACATTTTAACATAATATTTTAGGCTCGATTTCTTTATCTTTATTTTATTTTTAAAATTTATCCCTAATATAATATCAAGAATTTTTTCAGAATGTATGTAAATATAAATCTGGCTACTAAAAAAAAGACAAATAAACATGGTAAAATAACACTGGCATCAATAAAAAGCTTATATTTTGAATTATCAAAATAATGTTTTTGCAATAATATGCTCTGAAATTGCAGATGAAAAATGCTGCATTAATCAATTCTTATTAAACAATTAAATTAAAATTTGAAATCTTCCTCAAAGAGCAATTACTACCCTAGAAGTACCTATAACCAAATTAGTAGATAATGTCCTACAGTATAATTGTAGAGTGCTTTCAAATTGTTTTCAAAATTCAAATAGTTTGTTCAAATTGTTCATCATGCATATCACAAATAACATGCAAACTTATAAACAATATATTATGCTAAAATTCTTTTTAAAGTTTTCATAGGCTGGTTTGTTCTGCAAGTAGTTATTAATACCACTTTCTGTAATCCAAATTATTTTACATGCAATTGGACAAACAATTTTACAATACTTAGAAAGTTTTTCATTCAAAATATTTATTTTGAAGTTTATAATGCTTTAAATAGTGCTCAAAGTATTAATGTAGTTGCAATTCTCATAACCAGAATTCTCACTCAATGAATCTTTTAAATCATAAGTATATTATTTGAGGAGACTTGTGATAATCCATTTAAGAGAGAGAAGAGTTAAATAACATTAACATATAATCAACTTCATTCAATTATTATTTTAAGAATCATAACTATAAAAATTAAATTTGTTTAAAAGAAAGGTTATTGATTTGATGTCACAACATATTTTTATGTAAGTGAAATTTTGAAATTAACATCTAAATAAAATAAATGGAACAAAATTTATGGATAATTAAATCCTACAGCAATCCTGATTATCTTAAAAATTGCTTAATTTTTATAATTCCAGAAATAAATTTATATTTCAGATTTTTTAAATGTAAATATTTACATTTATACTACACAATTCCAATTTAAGATTCAGTTTAATTTCAGGTATTGATAACAGAAATCAGTCAACATCATTGAATTTTAAATTAATGTTATTAATAAAAATAATTGTCAATGTGTTTTCTATATTTCATGGAAATGCTTTTCCTCTAGCATTATGAATACAGACATTTCAATTCTAACATGGTCATATAATAAGGAACAACAATAAAACATTAAACTCACCAAGAGATTGTGGATCAAATATCACAAACTCTGGCCTCAGCTTGCTCACTCTCTTGCCCTTGAGTAAGGGTACGAGACCACCCAGGTACTCAAGAAACATGGTGTAAGTAGCACTTCCGGTCAAATCATCATCCTCATGCCGGATCATTGTACAGTGAAAGCGAATATCACTTGAGGGAGGCTTGGACACAAACTCTCTCAGATGATGGGGATCAGGAAGATGGCACTACAACAATCATTAAACAAATGAGAATGAAATTGAGATAAAAGACACTTAAGAAATTTTCTGTCTAAAAATTTGAAATGCAAATTCATATTTTATAAAATTGGAAATATTTTGAGTCAGTATTATTAAAAACAAAAATAGTGTTTATCAAAATCAGGATTGCAGTCAAATCCCTGAAAAAACAAAAAAACATTTAAAATTCTATATTACTTCAGTCAAAAACAGTTGACAGAATTTAAGAATAATCATCAAAATTTAGAAATTAATTGTTAAGATATTTTAAACAATAACTTTTAAAAGGCTAATTATTAAAATTTTCTTCTACCACCATTCTTTTAAATTACTCTGTCCCTTTTAATGACATCAAAAACCTAAAAATCGATTGTAATTTAGAATGGCAACCAAAATGAGACTCTAAAGAGTCAGCAAATTTCATTCTCTCAAATATTTCAGTGACTTTTGGCTCAGTTTATCTAAAGAGAACTGGACACAGTTATTATCAACTGTATCAAGTTTAACTTACATATAGGTATTTAATACTGGGATAATCTGTCCCTCATTGTACAATCATTTTAATACATTTTTATAAAACACCTACTTTTTAATTTTTGATGCACCCATTCTTTTACTTCAATTAAATAATTGTAATCAAATAAGTTATTTTAATTAAATAACTGATATAAATTACAAAACGTAAACCATTAAAAAATAATAGGAAATTTTTTTGTAAATCTAAAATATAAGTATCTATTATGATTTATCACACTTACTTTGATAGTTTGCATAGTCAAATGAGAAATTAAAGCTCGCAGACGCTGCGGTAAAGGAAGTTTTGGAATTAAGGCATCACTCTGTAATGCTCCATAAACTGCAAGGCGTGCTAACAGTTGAAGAGAAGCAATTTTCTGAGTTACCCAGCCAACATGTATGATGCAACCAGTTGCTACAAAAAGACGTTTGTCGTTGTGACCCCAAGTGAGTGCAGTAACAGGGCTCTGTAATGTATTATAAATAATATTTGAATAATGACAACAAAAATAAAATAAATAAGCAAAAAAAAAATTTTTTTTTCTAACTTTTAAAAGTATTAAATTTATTAAACACTTCCAGCCATCTGAACATTTAAGATTGTAATCATATTAAAAATAATATATTAAAGAAATCTGAATTTGGATACAATATTCAAGACATGCACACACATAAAAATGTTTTACTTATCACTGATTACAAGCAACTCTGTTCACAGAATGGAACAACAAAATACCATTATTTCCTACTGTTTGCTCAAATTTCCAGTTTGCTTCTTGCATCAACATTCAAGCTGTGAAAATTCTATTTCAAGACATTATGAGGAAATTTAAAATCTGGAAAAATCTAAATATAGTTTGAAAGAAAAATCAAACAAATCAATAAAAACCTTTACCACTTCTTATTGATCCTTGTAAGTAATGTGGTTTTCATTTTTTTAAAAAAAGAAACAATAATTTGAAATCAATAATGGCAAAGAAAAAGTTTCACACAATGCCCAAAGAAAATGTTTGTTAAAATTCTCAGAACTGTTTCCCAATTTTATAAAATTTATTAATATTAACATCAAAACAAAGCAGTGAAATTATTAGTGTTTATATAGAAACCTGCATAACTTCTACAAAAAAAAAAAAAAAAAAAAAAATTCTTCATATCAAAGGAATAAAAATATAATGAATTTCGATGTTTTACCTGTATGGATGTTACATTTTCACAAAAGGATAATTTAATTTAGAGAGCATAAATGATATTTGGCATTAATAAATGCTTCAGATATTTAAAATATAACATTCTTAAATTTGCTTGTGTCACAACAACCAGCATATCTTTTTATTTACTTGAGTGCAAGGAATGGGAATGAGGAACCGTAAAACTCCATTCACATTGTAGAAGTGAAGCATATTAATATAATTTCCACCATTTGAATCATTAGATATCCCAGCTACTGCAAGAAGTTCTCCACTATTTGCCCATTCCATTTTTATACCTATAAAAACAAGATACCAAAGTCATATCATAAATCGTATATTCTGGGAAAAAAGGCAGAAATATTAAGAAATATTGACTTCATTTTTTACCTTTCAGATTGGTTTCAATAATGGTTGGAAATAAATCGTCATAACTTTTCATTAAATTTATGGTACCAGTTGCAAAACAAACAGCCAAAACAGCTGGTTTTTCACCTAAAAAGAAATATTAGCACACACTCATTACAGAAAGGAAATAAAGTTACATATAGAGACAACATATCTAGAAAATATAAACTTTTTCAAATTGTTTTAGTTCTCTTTCATCACTACCAAATTCATATTTAAAAAAAAAGGATTGCATTTCAAAAATAAAAAATAATATATAAAAATATTATAAAAAGAAAAGAAAGGAAAAGAAAAGAATAATAAATTAGGAATCAAAGCATTAACAACAGTAATAGATTTCCACCTAAACTAGAATATTGATATGATGGTATAGGTGATTGATTACATTCCAAAAGCTGATGGAATGGTCAAATTGTTGGTAATTTTACAAATTGTAGCTATAGATTATAATTACTCTTTCGTTTAAAATATACCACTGAAATTGACACTCTTTGAAAAAGACATTTGTCAAAAAAGTGGCAAATGAAAGGATGGTGGATAAATGGAAGGTACACAAATCTGCCAACTCTTTTGGATATGAAAACATCTACCAGCTTGTGTTTATTATGTTTAAAGCTTAATAAAACAGTGCAGAGCGAATATAGCCACATCAGAATTCTCAAGTTTGAGAGAATCAATTTCAGAGATGCAATGCAAACAACACTAATTTTCTCCTCAACAAGAACTTTGATATGGCTTGATGCAGACTCATTTGAAAATGGATTGAATGGACAATTTTTTTGGAAAATTTGATAGATTGTAGCTAAGACAATTTTTAGGATATTCAATATTTAAGATTTGTCAGACAATTAATTCAATTTTGCATTTTCAATTTGATAGTTGCACCTGAGTTTTAAATACAGGTATTTTGATGAAAATAGTGCTATCTTTTAGTTTTCATTGTACTTTCAAAATATGCTTATTTTACATGTAGGTCTGTTAGAAACTTTTTTTAATAAGGATTTTTTTTCCTAACCGGTAGCACATTCATCTTATAAGTCATAACTTGCAAACAATAATAGATAAACAATAAGAGATAGGCTAAGGTTGCTAGTGCTTTATGATCCATATGAGTTTTTCTATCATTTACTTTCATTTGGCAGATTAAATGAAACTTACTTTGGATATTACAAATAATATACATGAATTTGAGGGCATTCTTTCAGCATGATTCTTCATAATTCAAAAAATAATTTAAACTGACACAGTTACCTGAAGTATTGAAATAAAATTTCACTCCTAAAAATATACCAACTAAATTTCTTCCTGTCTCTCAATTATTGAAGTTTTAATGGCTGTTAATTTCCTAATTTGCATTTATTCATGAGATGAGGATTTTTTTTTTTTATTTTCCCCAACAAAAAAGGTTAGAAACAGAAAATCTTTCAAAAGTCTAATATTAAAGTAGTTTCATTGAAATTTCTTACCAATCTCTCATTTTTATTATCACATATTTATTTTAATGATATATTTTAAAAAGGCTATATTATTATAACAGAAGGATTGGGGAAATATTAATATAATGAATCATATTTATTACTTGATAGAACAAAGGAAACAACTACTATGCAAATAAAAATAAAAGTTTATAAATATTTCGCAATCAACTTGACTGAATATTTAATCAACCAAACACTCTCAAAATAATATTAAGCAAGTAAATTAAGAAACTACAATACATATTACAACAAATGTAACCCAAATTTCATCATTTCTCAAGGTTAAGACAAAAAGAGTATAACACAAGAACCAATGATGTTACTCATATTGCTAATAGTTAATTTTATAGTGTGGAAGTTGCAATGCTGGCAATTTACTGAATTGAAGTGATAGGAATTTCAAATTGAAAATGGATCTATCACTTAAAAATAAGAAGAAAATATCAGACAATGCATTAAAAATTAGCAAAATTATGAAATACTATTAATGTTATAAAAATAAGCTTTATGATAAACAAAGTTGGTAAATGAATTGAAAAATGTTTATCCTTTAAAAAAAGAAGCATTCCAGTTTATATTTTAATAAACATTTATGAAAATAGTTCAAGATAATATAAAAAAATATATATTATTCATTATTTCAAATATGATAAAATCTTCACAATTCCTTTTCATACTTGGCAAATTTCATTTCCATATATACTGTTTTTGAATATTTTTGGACCAAATATGATATTCTATAATAAAACAAATATTTTAATTTATTATTATTAATAATGGCTTAGTAAATTTTGTCTTTAATTATAATACATTTCACTATTAACTACTATGACAATGTCTGAAATCCATTTTTAGAATTATCCTCTTAAAATTGAAACCATAATTAGATCTTAATAATAATAATAATAATAATAATTTTTGTAATCTAATTAATTCTTTCAAAACAATTTTCAAACAAATTATTAGTAGTTAATAACAATTTATATAGGACATATGGTTGCTATTGTTCTTTGCAAGAGAAGAGGTATAGTTATATTCTAAATTTTGTTAATTTTCTCTGATGATTTAATTAATTGCAAGATGACTTACTTTGAATTTGCTTAACAGAATTATTGTGTATAGGGTTTTATATATTCTTCTATTCGCATAAAATGTTTTTATTTTAACAATTTTAGAGTTAACTGATGATGGTAACATAATCATTCCACAAATTTACAAAAGAATGTCCTCACCCTAATAAATTTTCAATTTTCAAGTGAGCTTTTTCTGTTCTTTATGCTTAGTTTAAAAGCAATAAAATCCTATTTATAAATTTATATTCTTAAAACTCAACAACAATTACATTGCATATTAATAAATAGTTTATCCATTTAATACTTTGCAAAATGGAAATTAATTAGATGCATTAGAATTATCTACATATAAATAAAAAATTGATTCGAAATAAAGATTTAATTAATAATGAGATAAAATTTGCATTTATTTTATAAAAACATAGGTTTTGGCATCTTACAGTTTTCACAACCTTGAAAATTGATCGAGAATGTTAAAAAAATTTATTATTATATATGAATAGACATGCTTCTGTTTATTATTATATATGTTTTATGTTAATATGTTTATTATTATATATGAATACACATGAATGAAAAATATAGAAAAGACATAGTTCTATGATAAACTGTCAATAATGAAAGTTATTGGTCTATCAGTTTCATAATTGCTTAAAGATATTTCATACATACTGGGAGGAGATGAACTTTTATCTCTTTCTCCTCTATGAGAATATGCAAAACTATGACGATCTTCCTCATAGCTTTCATCCATCTTGAATTTTTCACAGGACCATGCCATTGATGATATTGGAGCTTCAGACTGCAAGTTCACTTCTGCTACAATTGCACCATGGACATCAATTATTATTATTTGACCCCCAGATGTTCCAAACATTACCTAAAATTTCATAGATTTAACATTAGTTTAAAATTATCAGGAAATTTTCATTATCAAAATATTATCTATAGAAAACTTAAATACAGAGAATTACAACAGGCAATTTGAAAATTCCACATTATGAGGGGAAATGCATATAAATTTTTTACAAGTTATAAAGATAAAAATTTGTTTTTATACATTTATTTCGATTAAACCACATAAAAAAATCAATCAAAATTAATTTTTTTTTAAAAAATTGCATATTAGCATGCATATAAATGTTATAAAAGAACAAATTCGAAATTGACTTAACTTATTTCGAAGTACAATTATGCTTTCTTCTTCTTTTTTTTTTTAACTCCCATTTCAAGCAAAGTAGTTTTAAAAAAATGTGTTCAGTTTTTGGATAAAATAAAAATAAAAATACTGACAACATAAATTATCAAACATTCTAAGAAGTATCCAAAGTGCATAAAATAATACTAGGCTTCAGTTCAAAAATAACCAAACTTTAACATGCTTATAACAACTGTGCAAGTGTATTTATAAAAAATAAAAGTGTAGAAACAGTAGATTAAATTTATTTCTAGTTATATGCAAATATTTTTCAAATCACATAAATAATTTACAATTCGGGGGTTAGTAATTTATATTAATATTCTATTGCAGAGTACCATTTTTAACACAGTTAAATACTTTTAAGGAAATCTACAAGAATATTAGATCTGCATTAAACACTAATCCTAAACCAAACTGTATCAGTCTTATCATACTCAAATAAATTTATAGCAATAGTAGTCTATGAAGAAACATTTCTGTGCATTAATATTATAGCTATAGTATTCTACTTCAAACAATTCAGATTCAAGATTGGTTAAATAACTTGACTACAATAGCTTCAAAGCATCTTTGAAATTAAATGTAATAAAGAGCTTGAAGTTTATATAAACTGAAAACTAAAAGGTAGAGCTATTTTTTGAAATCTACAAAATGAGTATTAAATCTGCAAATATTTAATACAAACAGTTTTAAAATACAGAGAAAAAAATGCTAACAATGAAAGAAATTAAGTAACTAAAAAACTGCAAATGCATACTACCTTTCCTTGAACAGAAAATGCATTAATAACAAGAAAAAAAAAAATGTAACTACTTGTGAAACATAAAAATTTACTTTATTTAAATAAAGTATATATTTAGTAAAGAATGGGAAATATTCAATATATATATTTTACATTTTAAATCAATGATTATAAATGCATGCTACATTTTCTTACAAACATATCAAAACTTTTAAACTATAAAATTTTATAGTAAAAGTTAAAAGATATAATTCAATGAATTTACCAGCAAAGAAAGCAAACTTGTCTTAAAAACTATCTAATCAAAATTAGATACACTATTTCAAGTATCAAAGCATTACAAGAAGAATTTGAGAATAATTAAAGAACATGAAAAATGAAAAGTAAAAGAGAAACCAGATTTTACATTCCAATCAATGAAACATCATGCAAGAAAACATGAATAGAAGCAAATAAGAACATATTTTTTTTTCATTAAAAATGACTTTAATACATTTAAAAGCATAATACTTTAACAATACATTTAAAAGTTTTATTTAAGACAGATTTCTCTATATGAAATTTTGAATATGAATAGAAAATATATTAGATAGTCTTTTTACAAAAGCAAAAACTGCGAAAAGCAAATTAAACTAAAATGAGTATAAGAGAAATGAATTGAAAGCAAATTTAAAAATATATGCTTCCCTTTTTTCACATAAACTCATGTAAAAAATTAAATCAGTCTCATAAATATCATGAATTTATAATTTAAAATCTTGACAGTAAAATAATTAGGAACCTAAATATAAGGTCATTACAATATCTAACTACTTATTAGAAGAAATTAATAATGCATGCAGTCCTTATATATAATTTTTCTTTAACTGTTTCATCCCCTATTACTATTTTTACAATGCATTACAACTTATTTTTTCCTCCCCCCCCCCAAAAAAAGTTTAAGAAATGCTTCTCTGGAAAAACTATTAACAAAATAAAATAGAAGGGTTCATATAGAATACATGAGGGTTTTACACAATTATAAAGTAATTATCTGAAAATCTGATACACAATTAAGAATAACTATTTACATTTTGATCATCAGGAGTCCAAATTCCACAATTTATATTGTGATCCAAATTCAGCATTGAAGACCAAAACCTTTGACCAGATACTGAACCAACAAGAACAAATCCATCCCTGTAGCAGATAAGAGCCATGCGACCATCATGGCTCCAGGAAAAATCTGTTACTTGGATACTGCGATCATTAATTAATTCAATTGACCATCGTCCTTCATATTTGATCCAAACAAATATTGTTCCAGTATTATCACATGATGCTAACTTTTGATAAGGTTCATTCCATTTTACAAGAGTAACCTGAAATAAAAATAAATTTATTAGAGTATATAATACCTAAACAATTGCAGAAAAAATGTTTTTCATTTACTTATAGGAAAAGGAAAAAACTCAATAAATAACAAGACTGGTGAAAAGTTACACCAAAAGGTGTAATTATCTGATGAATAATCACAAGAGGTACAGCAATTAACAGTTTTTCTAGTTAATGATAAGAAATAGTTGTACTTTCTTAATAATACAACTTCATTTGTATAAAAAAAAACCCATTAAAGTTGATATTAGTTAAAGCATTAATCAGAGTAGCAACAGTATATTAAAAAATTAAATTTGCTCACTAGCAACCAATATGTTAACTGCTATTGGCCTATGATAGAAAAATGTGAATCGGAAGTAACAGGTATATTTTTTATCCTCCAATCTGACAAATTCCATTTTAGCTATGAAAATTTAGCTTAGGTGACTAAGTTCAGGCTAATTGTTAGAGAAATTCCTAGAAATGATTAAAAAAAAAAAGAAGATTGGTATCCCCCTAAAAATCCTATAGAGGAAGGCAAATTGCCCTATATAGGAGCTTAGACTTTGTCTCAAGTGCTTTAAGGACATTTTGATTAACAGAAAGTAAAATACTTCTCTGTGTAAAAAATCATTAGTCAATATCTCATGTAATTGATTACATAGATCAAGTGTAATTAGAACCATCACCAAACTTGCTTTATTATGTTTGGTAGACTTTATAATGAATTATGATTGTGTTTTGCACAGTAAGTCTGTGTAGTATAAATGCAAAAATACCAAAAAAGAAAGAACCATGTTATTTCACTTATAACATAAAAATACCAATGATTTATTAAATATAATAAAATAATTTTGCCATAACTCAAGTATTTGAAAATTATCTTACATAAATTTAATATTTTCAATCAATATATCATAAATAGATATTATCTTAATTTCTTGCTAAATAGACAACATATTTATAAACATCAGATATAAATAAAAATAAATCAACTTTAACTTTCTATTAGGCATTCCATACAAATATAGCTTTTTCTTAAAATTAAAACAAAGAAATAATGTAAAGTATGCAAATTAAAAGAATAAAAAAAAAACTGAATCATTATTAAAGTCTTTGAAATACTAAAATAATTTCAATGAATGAAATACTAATGTAATTATATTATATAAAATATTACATCATACTTTTTCAGCAATGAATATGATCAAATTTTGAAAATATAACTTGCTGATTTAAAGCAGACAATATTAAATATTAAGGTGCACGAAACTTTAAATGAATAAAGATGCTAAATTTTAGTGATTTGTATTTCAAAGTAAGAGGGAAAATGATGACACTACAATATGCAAATCTGTTTTTATCTCATCAAGATAAATTTGTAAAATTAAATTTGGTTTAAAATTTTAGAGTAAAATTTTTGATTTTAGAAAAAAATAAAAAGTAAATAAAAGTTTAAAAAAATGAAATTTATACAGTCTGATGTGTGGAAATTTCTCTATTTTATATAATTCATAATTTTCAGTTTAGGGGAAAAAAAACCCTTAACAATATTTTAGGAGTAAAAAAATATTTAATAATTATGTTTTTACTTAAAAAAATGAAAACAAGTGTACTCTACAGCTTTAAAGTTTCCCTGAAAAGTTTTTATCTGTTCTAATAAAGCAAGAATGAAGTTTGAAAATAGTTTACTTTCAACTAAAATTCAAGTTACTGCCTTTTTAAAATAAAGGAAATTAATAGATAAACTCATTCGTTGATAAGGTATTCAGGAAAATTTTTTATACTAATTATTATTAAAATTAATTTTTATATTTATTGTTTTATTTATATTAATTATTATTAAAATTATAAGTAAAATTAATTATTTGAA
>JAPMOR010092533.1:84520-112306 GCA_026543865.1 Argiope aurantia
TTATTTTAATACTATTGCGCAGAAAATATAAAAAAAAATTAATGAATAGAATGCAATTGTAATGAATAGAATGCATTCTTCTTTGCTTACCGAAATTTGAAGAAAACGTGGTTCGATAAAAAGAAAATAATTCTTTTTTTTTCTATCATAGGAGCTCCTGTTAGATTCATTGCTAAAGGATAATTTATAAATTTTTATCTGTTCAAACCTATACAAATTATGCACTTCTGTAATCAGAGAAATGTCCCTTATTTTATTACACTAAAATTTTTTAAAAATCAATTTTTTTGAAGGTGAAAATGTTCCCAATTTCCTTATTGAGTAACGGCACATCACATTATGTTGATATATATTTAATTAAAGGGTAATAGCCCTTCATAACAAAAGAACCCCCCTTATCACCCCCCCCCCCCCCCCATCTTAGTCACGCGTCATTGAACTCATTGATTGAAGACCGACCTACCAGCATACTTCCTTTACTAGCTAATGCTATCGCAGGAAAGCAACATTTACAGAAAAAAAAGCATCTCGAAGAGAAATAGAGGAAAAATTTTAAGTGATTATTTAGGTACTTTCTAACAAATAAGACCTTTTGTGTATGCAGAAATTATGAATAAAGAAAAACTCTGCTGCTGAATATTTTTTCAAGGCTTTATTTTGACTTATTTTCCCATTTTATTACAAGATTATTCTTTATGTATGATGATGTATTACGCAATTTAATAACATTTAATATTATTTTGCTAAATTTTTAGTATTGTCCTGAAACATACGAAGCTTTTATTTGGATTATATGGTTTAGAGGGCTGATTTCCCACGACAGTGATTTAATTTACTAAAGAAAAAAATATTTATTGAAGCATTTAATGATGAAATTTCTGTTCAAATTTGTGATTAAAAATCATACTTTATCTTGATGAGCGCGGCAATAACAATAATAAAACTTTTATATCGTCCAGAACATCATTGGTCAAATGTAAATTTTCAGTGAAAAAAAAATATTAATTTCAGTTAATTACTTTAACAAATCATAGAATTAAAAGAGAGAGAGAGAGTTAAGCTATCTCGCTAAGACGTCACTTCTGACTTCCTATATTGACTGACTAAAATAGAGGAAAATAAGTGGTGAAGCCGTCTAATTGATGGCGGATTGAATCCTAGGTAGAGCAAGTTGTATCCTTTGTCTCATTTTAGCAGTTTTACAAGTCTTTGAGAAGGAGCATTCAGCCTGGGTTTTTCTTTATGTCTGAGAAATTCAACATTAAAAAAAATTATACATTTTCACAAATCCATTATTAGCAAACAAAATTAAAATAACTCCTTGTTAAATTTTTTTAATTAAAATTAAAATTTACTTTAAATTAAAAAGAATAAATCAAAAACACAAATAAACACCTTTGGTTATTAGCTGTTTGTCCCTAATCTATGTACTAAATAATTGGCAATGCCAAATATTATTATTTCAGTCACAAATACTGTACCGTTTTCGCCAATTTCTAATTTATATTAAATCATTGTGCGGAATGGTCACATGACTTTTATATCGGACCAACGAGACCCTTCTCTCAACTACTTCATTACTTCATAGATCATTTTTTGTTTGGAAAAGCAAATTCCGAATTTGCTAGACAGATTCACTAAATAAAATATTCAATGTACGAATTTCGGCAATTTGAGTTTAGTACGAGAACTCATGTATCTTCGATATGTCTTCAAATCTCATTTGTCCACATCCCTTTTCGATAAATATTGTAACCAAAAATTTAGAATTAAAACCTCAAACCTTAAAATTAAAATTTCAAAACTCAAACTAAAATTACTTCAAACTCAATAATCAAAACTATTTTGTGAGTTTTCGTCCCGATTTAATTTAGCTCTTGGTGAGAAAAGTTAAATAATCAAAGTGCTCTGTCATTATTATGGAATCACAATTCAGAATAATATTTTTTTTATTTTGTAAGGATGTATTTCATCAAAATACATCGTTATGAGTATCTTAATACAGCCACTGAAGAAGCCTAGTTCATCATATCGATATAGTCATATGAATTAACCCTGATTAGTACAACTTCTGACAAAAAAGTTATTATGAAAAAATAGTTATAGTGGTATAAAAAAATGCATAATAATGATAAAGCATTTTGATTGGCTAGTTAGATTGTAAATATAGGTGAAATTGTCGAGATGCTGATTGAAACTAGTAAAATCATTCCCGTTGTTGAGGCTGGGGGTTTAGGCAAAATCTTACACAAAAAGAACCAAAAAGCTCTCAAACGGAAGAGAAAGAGATACACTACAATTGATGACGTATAAAGGGATCATGAGTATTCGTATGAATCCGTTACACATTTTAACCGAAGGATGTGTAGTTCCTTTATTTTTATCCTGTTATTTTCATCTTTTCTTTTTTGTAAAAAAATGTCTTGCTTTCATTCATTTCACGGTGCTATTTCGAGGTATCGAGTAACAATTTATGCAATGAGTTTTTAATTAAAAATAAAGATATTCAAGTTAATAGAATCATTCGTTTTAAAATGAGGGAGTGGGGAATTGTAAGGAGACGAAAAAAAAAAACAAAAAACAGTGAGCAGCAAGAATAATGAATTTAAAAAATTCTCAGCAGATTAATCGTTTATTTTTATTTAAATAAAAAAACCCAATAAGCAATAAAAGCACATAAAGTTATCTTCAATATAATAGCTTATTTCATGTTTTCATTTCATATCAAATGTGGTTTGATAAATAGAAAAACATAATATACATAGGAAAATATTTAGAATGTTTAACAATTGACGAAAACGTATCAGTTAATATTCTAAAACCGTTTGGAAGAATTTAACTATAATGAACTTATTTTTAACATATGAAATTTTTCCCAAAACATTTCATTCTTATACTGGAACAGTCACAGATATATTTAAGGTTGTTGCCACAATCTAGATATCAACATGTTTCATTGAGATTCTATGAAAGATAAAATTGAAATTTAATCTAGCTTCGTATCCTAGATTTTTTTTATTTGATAATTTGTTGATAAAAATCATCTTGGGAACTGTGTTATACACTTGCTAATGTTAAAAAATGCATGAAATTGCATTTCTTTGCTGTATATATATATACTTAATTCTCAGTTAAGCAATTTACATGAAGTGAGAGTGGAGTGTTGAGTGTCTCTACGCTTTTTCCCAGCTCGTAACGCTGGCAACCGCGTCATTCTCCCTCCTGTGAAACAGCGCAGCTGATTTCAGAACCAAATTGCAGCTACTGATTTTATGGGCATTACTTGAGCAAAAATTAATCTTATCAGAATGAATGACAATGCGTATTAAAAATCATCACATTAACACTTTTGTAACTCTGTCTTTAGATTTTAATATTTCTTTACAATACGATAAGATCTTAGATTTCAGATATAGATGTCACGAATTCGTGCACTAGCTCAAGCTGTATGGCTATTCCGAATGTCGTATATGTCCACAGCAATAGTAATTTTAATGTTATATTCCTCTAAATTGCATTAAAATAGCATTAAATAATAGCAACAAATTTATTTTTATTCTAAGTACATTCCTCAACGATATCGGATAATCACAAACACCTCTATTGGATATTTTCAGGAGTCAGCAACACCACAATTAATAAAAAAACAGTTTCAGAACATTGATGCTTATGTAGGACTCAGGAATCACTACTATTTAGAATCACGCACATTTAATTACATTTAGGACGAACAATTACATTAACAAAAGAAATGAACATTAAATAGATTTCGTCGACAACGTCGCAGGATTAATTCACGTGTTACGTCGCGTCTTTCGTTCAGAGACCCGTCTCGTCTCACACGTCCTGACTTTCGTTCAAACCCGTCTTGTCTGCACTCCGTCTAACAAGCATCAACACCTGTTAGCCAGCAGATGGCGCTCGTCATCAGGCGTTCGTCATTACACTTATTCAGTTTTTTTTCCCCTATTGGAAAAATTTCTTCTAAATGAAACGTTTTCACTCTATATCTTACAGTCTCAAATGAAAGCCAGCAACAGCAGTCTCTTTGAAATTTTCTCGCATATTCCCTAATAAAGGTGTTATCCAAATTCCATTGATTTAAGTCATTGCGTTTACATGCGTGCGAATATACATTCCAATAAATGGTAACAACCTGTCATGTATTTGCTTCAAAATTTAAGGATCTGTCTCAATTTCAGTTTCTATCTATCTAAGGATCTGTATCAATTTTTATCTTTAACTAACATATTCACTTGCACGATAGAAGATAAGTTAACTTCGTGTGACCGAATATCGTTTAAAATTTGATAGATATCTGCAAATGTGATGCAAATACCACAAACTGATATTAATCTATCTAGTGGTTTAAAGTAGTTTTCCATTAAAATTCCATAAAGTTCCAACAAAATTCTATTAATGAAAGTATGTAATACTCAATAAAGAAGGAAAAAAATGGATTTATTTAGAGAAGATATCAATGTAAATATTTCATACAATTTTAATAGTAATTGATGGACGACACATTTAATTAAAAAGATTCATGAATTTAAAAGTAAGAAATCGCGAACTTTTTTTTGGGGTCACTTGGAAGAGAAAAAATAATGTAAGCAAGAACAACCGCTTAGGAAAATAAATTACTTTATAATTAGAAAAGAAGCCCATTGAAAACACTTTATCGATCTAGATACAGAAGCTTCAAAGATACACGAGTCTTTTAGGCAAGCAGGAAAAATGAAAAACAAACTCCTTATTTTTAATTTATCTCTTGATTGTTACGCCCGATATCGATTAATCAATGTCAAGGAGCAAAGAAAAGTTCATATATTTGCTAGAAACATCATTATTTATTAATTATTTAATTGGTTATTTTATTTCATTTTCATTACTTTGTTTCATTGCAGATCATTTCTTAAAACATTTTTTAATGAAACAATTTTTTCTTAAAATTTATTTGTACGTGTATTGATCTATATTAATTTATTTAGCTTGAAATATTTTTTCATACAAGTTTATAAATTTCTACATGATGTCAGTAAAGGTTTTAGATACTATTACAAAGAATAGAGTTTATATTTTATAATAGTATCTAATAGAGTTTATACTTTATTTTCTATAATAGTAATTGATAGAATTTATACTCTATATCAGGGATGGCGAATCTTTATGGATCAACGTACCATTTTTTCTAAAGAATTGTTTAATGAGGTATAGACTTGCCGTAAAGTAATTTTGACTTGTGATTATTAGAAAAACAATAAAACTAAGTACTAACAACTCAAAAATCTTTATTTACTACGAAAAAATACATTTTGCATTATATAGTAGTAAATGTTTTAGTTATTCGTGTCATTCAAACTAAAGAAACATTGATGTGACTTCTGTTGTTGCAGATTAGATGACAAATAACTTATGTTAGGGTTGCAAGATGTTACTTTTAGCAGAATGCGTGCTGAATTGGGAGTCATCTGCCAAACGGTTTCTAAGCGAGTCTTTAATGTCATTCCTCTCTGAAAATAATGACTCGCAGGCAAGGGTAGATGAAAATAGGGTTAAAATATCATGAGCCAACTTCATCAAACAGTTATATGGGTCTGGAATCGAATTTCAAAATTTCATTACTGCCATTTTTACTTATATTGCTTGTTAATCTTTCTGTTTCAATCCATTTCAACTTTTCCCTTGTTTCAATGCATTTTTGAATCCATATTCAACTAGACTGGAAATAAATTATTTGCATTTCAAATTCTGCAATTTCCAACCAATCGAATTGAGACAAGTTCAGTTTATCAAATGAAGTCACATCAGGGTACATAATAAACTTGAGCGTTTCCTATAATTCTTTGAACTTAGAAAATCTCGATGAAAATTCCTTGATTGAAGAATCAATTACAGAAATAAATTCTTCAATAATTTCTTCTTCATCTGGTTTCTCATGCAATTCTAAATCTTTGATATATTTTTTTCAAATTTGGGAAGAACTTTGGGCTTTCTTCATAACTCTCGCTCTTTTAAAGGTTTACTATGCCTAGCAATGGCATTTGCAGCCAAGTGACGTACAGCGCTTGTATGACAATTTTTGCTAAAACATTTAATCATAGACGTCGACTGTTTATTTCTGCCTTTTATTGCACTTGCAATTAATTCTTTTTGCTCTGGTTCGCTTTTTTAGCAAAAGGATTTGGGATTTCTTTCAAAATGCCATTTTACAGACGATGTTCAACATACCACTGTTCCAGAACATAAAACACACACCGCTTTGTCGCCTTTACTTATCATACCGCATGTCTCGGTCCACCAAGTTTGAAATTCTCCGTTACACTTACTATCTTGCACTTTTTTTTTGCTGAACTAGCCATGTTAAAAGTCGTAAATAATACACAAATAAACTTTAAAATACAGTTGTGTCAAAGACATTGACTATGCTATGCGTAGACAATGCATCATTAGCAATTGTGGTCCACCACTTAACTAAGGGAAGACCTTAACAAATGAGTGTGCTCCCAGTGATGATTCCAAATCCGTCCTACGGAAATCACGAACTACAATCCTGGAAATTACGAACTGAAACTACTTCGAAGTTCTCATATAATGACGGCACACTCACTTTGCAGAGTGCGCGACGGTGTGAATCAATGATATTGTCCGATTTTTTCCCATGCATGAAATAGAGTAGGGAATGAGAATATGCTCACCTCGACCGATCAGTCGCGTTTGTTTGTAATACTTCAAAGTGAAGTTTGTTATTTTGAACTAAAATGCAAACTGTTTTGATCGGTGGCGTGCCCAAAATATTGTATCGCGTGCCATTGGCTCGCCATCTCTGTTCTATATTATATAATAGTATCAAATAGTTTATACTCTATTTCTATAATAGTATCTAATAAAGTTTATATTCTATATTCTATAATAGTATCAAATTAAAGAACTCTATATTATAGAATATAGAGTTCATATTCTATATTCTATAATAGTATCTACTATTTATACTCTGTATTCTATAATATTATCAAATAGTGATTACACTCTATATTCTATAATCGTATCAAATAGAGTTTATACTCTATATTCTATAATAGCATCAAATAGAGTTTATACTCTATATTCTATAATAGTATCTAATAGAGTTTATATTCTACACTCGATAATAGTATACAGTTTAAAGTATAGAATTCTTATAAGTTAGTGCTGAAGTTGTGAAAGAAGGAATTATATTGATATTTAAGTTTTATAAAAAGATGAAGAAATAAAATGATTAGTTTTTATAAACTTATTTACATCTAAATGTTAATTCAAGTAAGCCTTTAAGAAATCCAAACACTGATTAATTAAAAAAGCAGCTGATTAAAAATTGAATATCAATTGAGAGGTAACAGCTGTTCCTTGAATAAACTTTCAAAAGTATGTAAAACTAAGCAGTCAAATTAAAAATGAACTTTTAACTTGTCTCTTTAATGTGATACATGGTATCTATTAATCATATCAAGAAATATGTTTAAAAATTGTGACCAATTCACCGGGATAATTATCAAATAAAGTAAAGGTAATTTTTCATAAAGTTTATTTTACCACAACATAACCCAGTTTATTATCTTACATATGCAAGTGGATTTAATGTGTTCTTACGCTCCAGTTGCTTATCTATTCTAACCATACATATTATTCCAATACAGGTAGTTCATTCTCTCCTTATCTTTATATCCAGGCTAGCAAAAATGGTACAGTTTTAGAAAGCGAGTTCTGTAGTTTGCAACAAATATTAATAAAATTCTATCTTACCTCAAAGTAACAGAAAAATAAGTAAAATAAAAATATACTTTTATTGTTTAATAAAAAATAAACTTAGAATTATTTTTTCCTTGCACGATTATTATATGATTCACTGTTAAAATATTATGTTACCTTCATATAATTTTTTTTTACTCAGATTCAAAAAAGTTGAATCAATCACCTGATTCAACATTTAAACTTGATTTGGGTAAAAATCAAATCAATTTTCACTCAACTTAGGTGAGGAGAACTCGTATGGAAATAAAAATTAAATTATTTAAATGATTAATTGATAATTAAGTACGAAAATATTAAAATAATTTATTGTTATTAAAAATGAACATATTTGCAAAATTTGAAAATTCAGCGTACAAGAAAATGATTGGAAAATGAATCACAGACATATTCTATTTTCACATTTATGATACAAATCAAGTTAAAAATGTGTATAAATAATGGATACATTTTTTGTGATTAAATAGTATAATTGTTAAATCTTATTCTTAGTTTTAAATATTTTCTAATTTTATTACAAATTTTTTCATCCAAATATATTTAAATTTTCTTTACATATGATGTAAATTGCAAAGTATTGCCATTAAAAGCTGATGAAAGGATAAGTAGAAAAGAATTATTATTATTATTTCCCATTTTCACATTTAAAAAAAAATAAAGTTCCATTGATTTGAGATTAGCATGCCATAAACAAAGTTTCAAATTTAATTTTGAGAATGGTCAGTTAAAATTTCTTGAAGATATAGAAATAAAGATTGAAATAGCTTTTGATTAACTGAAAATTTTACAATTTGAAACAGAATTGTATTCATAAATAGAACTACTGACATATTGCTTAGACCATTTTTGATTCAAATGCATTAGAATTAAATATGATTTAAACAATAAGATTCTAAGCAATTAATAAAAAATTAATAAATTAAATATTTTATAGTTATTATTATAATCAATACAGATCCAGTGCATAGATAAACATTTCTTCAACAATAAAAGTAATACAAAATAAAACTTATCTGATAATAAGTAGCAAAAAAGATCTTTTGGCATGAATATTTTATATTCATACTGAGTAAACCATACATATATAACATTTCCATACCAAAATAAAGTGCAACAAATACAACTGTGGAAAAAAAGCACATGAAGAGCATTAAGAAGAAGAAACTTAAAGAATAAGGCAACAATACTTCAAAACCAGATATTTATAAGAGATAAAATATTCTAACATTAAAAGAAGATGAATTTTTTTGTGAGAAAACGGTTTTGTGAAATATGAATAGTTCAAAATAATGCAATTTTCCACACGGAATTCTTTATTTCCACGTGATAATCATACTCCCAAACAGAAGCTCCTTATTGGTCCTTTTAACAGGATTTATTAGATTATATTTCTTTTATGATTAGGGATTTATATAAGTAAATATATCACAAATATTGGGAAAATAATATTTAATATACTTTGAATGCTTAAGATTTAAGATAGAATTATATGTATCGTTATTTCTACTGGATATTTTTTAATAATCATTAAATATCATGTGTTCTTATACAATTCACATAATATTTTTAACGTTCAAGATGTTAAGAAAGCAGCATTGACTTTTATAAATATAGATTTTCAGAATTTATAAAAAAGTTATCGCAATTAAAATTTATAATTTTTTGTTCATTTATACAATCATTTATTGGTTAACAAGATCATTCTCCTTAAAAATACTTTAACCTTTGAGAATGAGCTCTTAACTGCAGACAGGAGTCAAAATGACTCAACTTTGCTCATTAGCTCTAATTATCACGTGGTATTTTTTTCCTTGAATACAATCATCTTCTCAGTACCTTCAAGTTGTTTTTTTTAGCAGCCTGTTAATGCAAGGCTAAGTATGAACACGTGCGTTTCTTTTCAATGTTTTTGCTGTTATTTATGGAGTCATTGATTCGATGCCTCTGAAGCTGCTTTTAATTTGAATAATGCAAAAAGAATAAAAAAAATACTTTAAAATAATATTTTAAATTGTGGCATTCTTCAATTTCATTTGTTAAATTCTAACAGTTATTAACATTAGTGCATTTCCGTAATATCTAAACAAAGTAAATATTCATTAAGAGAGAGATTTTTTTAGATTTTTCTTATAGAATCTTTCCGTTTAGAATAATAACATTTAACATTTTTAATATTTTTTGGTAATTACATGATTTTCAGAATATATTGTGTGTTCAAAATAAATTTCAATGCTGTTTACAAAAGACAAAAAAGAAAAACAACAATGAAGTCCTTTTGACCCCATTGTCCAATTCAATTGTTTTTCATGCGAAATTCGTTTCTAATTACAAGTAAAATCATTTTTCGGATCCACATGAAAAGCAACTGAAGCCCATATACTTTATGTTGTATTTACAGAAATGAATTGATCAGATATGCTTAACAGGATTAAATAATCTAGCAAAGTTAATCTTCTAATCATTCAAGTTGTGCTGTTGTAAAGTAATTCAGAAAATTATAATTCTTCAAAATAAATTCATAAGAAATAGCATTGATGTTTCATATTTATATATTAATGATACTTACTATTGACTCAGGCATAAATTTAAGTCTGGAAGTATACAAACAACACATTCTTTATTTTTCAAATAGTATAGAAATTACAAAAATAATCCACTTTCAAGATAAAAGTTTTATCATTGAAGTGCAATATATTATTGAAAGTAATTATGAGTAATCTTCCTTATTTTGTATCAGCATTTGCAATTTTTTTCCATTAAAAGCTTTGATGGCAAATCCAAAGTCAAAAATAAATGCAATTTCTTTCTTCTTTATCATTTTGTTTCCAAAACAGTTTATAAAAAATAAATATGATTGTAATAGAGGCTGCTTTTAATAACATCGCTTACCTTTATAATATGAGAGAGACTAAATTCAAACAATGAAATTTCCCATCATCCTTTGAAGCGAGATGAAAGCAATTAACCTGTTCACGAAGACAAAAATAAGTCGCCGTCTTCATGCACTCGACCGGCACAATTCCATCAAGAGAGAACGTATCTTTCCCATTTCAGTCACCTAATTTGAAAATGCGGATGGAAATATCCGAACTGCGCATCTCCAATAGGATTCGAATGAATTTCTCGTTTTATGTATTATCTGAACATACGCTCTTATCAGCAAGCGGGATCAATTGAATGTCACTCGAATTTATAAACGTCCCAATGAAAGTGATTGGGGGAGCCGTATGCAAATTTAAAACAATCATAAATATCAATAGTGAGTAATATAAGATTTCTCATAAAGATTATAGAATTTAGTTAAAAATATTTATATAATACAGAAGACATAGTGTTCAGAAAGAATTCACAAATATTGTAGATTATTTAATACTTAAATAATAATTTCGTAATTGTAAGTCCTATGCCTTTATACGTTGTGATTCATTCTTTATCGACAAGAATTTATATGTTAATTAATTTAGTAAATAAACATGTTTCATTACATGAATAATTTTAATGAACCATTTTTTTTTCTAATTAAGACATACTTAAATATTTTTGGATTAAAGTTTATATAAGAAAAAAAAATATTCCATTGTCTAGAAAAATATTTTATTTGTTATTTTTAATTAATTGTATTAATAATAAATTTACAAATAATCAAGATATGATCCGAAATAAAGAATTTAAACATCAAATGTTTCATTCATTGTAAAATTCAACATAAGCTTATATTAACAATCTTTTCACTTTCTCGTATGAGTAGAATAGAGAAAGTATAATGTCGTGTCAAAAATATTTAACACGACATTTTGAAGTATCTCCACGTTTTAGACCTATCTGAATTCGAGAAACATATTTTTTTGGAAAATATCCGTCTGTCTGTAACAAAGATCATTCAAAAACGCTTTGAGCTAGACGGTTGAAATTTAGTATATTACCTTTACATCAAATTTGCAATTCCTATCAAATTTTGAGTAAAATTTATTCAGAGGAAGTCCGTCCGTCCAGTTGTTCGAATATAAGTTAACACGATAATTACAAAACAAAAAGAGAAAAGATAGATAAAACTGGCCATACAAATGTCATAACTATAGTGTAGATGTCTGTAAAATGTTGATTCAAATCCAACAACGGGTTAAGTGTCTGTTGGCCTGTCATTTCAGAAGCATGTAAATGCGAAAATTCAAAAATGCAATGACTTAAATATATTAAATTAGGTATCAAATTTTTGTGGCAAATTTTTTTTTCAATCGGTTACGAAAAACGTCTCTGAAACACCAAATTCGACTTTTGGTTACTATTAATGCATGGCAATAGTTAATCGCCAAATAACTCGCCAAGGATCCCATGATGGATTCAGTACAAACGCTAAATTCATGCCAAAAGTTTATATTTTCTAACTATTGTACTATAGTGCCTTGTAAGGCGTTTTCTGGTATGGTAAGTTTATTAGTGAGTATACGAGGCACTGTTTCTTTATTGTTTCCAAATAATTAATAATCCTATGTAATCTATTTGCAATCGTTTTTTTTTTTGTGATTACTGAATTTGCGAAGTGAGAACAATTGTAATGGGATGTTATGAAACAGTTAACCTTTTACATTTGATGTTGTGTTGTGACTTATAGCACTTTACGAGCCCGCTGACAATTATTAGCGATTTAAGCCGAATGAATATATTTTGTGTTTTCAGTAGCGCCAACTAGAGCCAAGAGTATACGACTTAGCTACTCACGCGTCACAACCCTTTTTACGGGGCGGACTTCATTCATGCATTTCATTCACTTATCCGCAGATCGTAATTTAGACCTGAATCAGAGACCCGTGAACCAGTACCTCCAGTGGTATTTCTCTTGACATGGAGAACTTTGTGACCACGACAGATTTATAAGCGCGTCAGTCACCACACACGCGGGGAGTCTTCGACGGGCGGGGTTCCAACTCAGAATCCAAAGGATGCGAGTCCAACTCCCTACCAACCACGCTATCTCGGCCCACCTTGGGCATTTAAAAATCAATTTGATTGCAAGTATATTTTGGAAGGATTAAAGGAAGGTTTTAGGAGGGATTAAATACTTTATCTTTGAAGTAAAGAAGAATATATTATGATATGAGAACAGAATTGGGAAACCAAAAATGAATCAATTTTGGATTCCTACTAAAATTATATTTTTACCAAAAACTATAATTACAATATATATATATTCAAACCATTTATAATCCACTACACAGCAGACTACTTACAATTCGTCGAATAATATCTGAAAAAGTGCGGCGTTAGAACTTACTTGAACATTGGTATTTCCGATTCCCTGATTATTCGTTTGTGATTTTCTATTTGATTCGATTGAATTTCATTTATGCTCTCACGTTTAACTGATCTTAATCTGTGAATTTTCTATAATAGAACATGATGACTGATGCTTTTTTTTACGTGGTTTTCGTTTTAAAAAATTGTTTTGATGAATCAAACAATTTACAACATGCATAACATTTGGATTTAGAATTATTTCGAAGAGAAGAGATGGATCTTCAAAAATCAAACTAAGATATTGTCGATTGTTTGTGCTGCCCTTAGGTACATAAAAGTAACAAGTAGTATCGAGTGATTCGAACAAAAGTTCGCTATTTCTGGAATATTCTAGACCTTGTTGTATGTGTGGTGAAATTCAATGAATACAATGCAGATGGATTGTAAAATTACATTCTCATATTTCCAACATATTTACATATTCTTTAAGAAACACTTACAATTCGTAAGAGCAATGTTATGAAATATTTAAAAGGTCATTAAAGAATAAACATAAATTGCGTATTACAAGAAAGCGATAGTTAAAACATCTAAAATGCCGAACGATATTCTCGCGATACTTTTTGACTCTAAATTAATTAATTGAAAATAAAAAACCAAACGATAGGTTAGTAGCGCCATTTGAAGGTGACGTCACTTCACACGCCGAACACAGATCTTTCAGAAATTTTGTTTCCAGAAATTCCACGATGAATAATAACTCACTATTTTGTTCAGTATTTAGCAAAATTATCAATATTGATGGAAGCGATCAAAACCAAGGGGAATATTTTCCCTCTGACTTTATCGTATATACACATTATGGTGTATTTTGTTTTTCGTAGTACAGTGGAGTATGGATTTTGGATTACCTCCTTTACACTGACGGGGTCCAAAATGTGGTAGAGGGATCTACAATGGCGCTGACAAGACCTGCGTAAGAAATTTTATATGTCTAAGTCGTTCCTTTTTCGAGTTATGGTGTTTACGTAATAGAAATCGTGCAAACTAAAAGACAGTCAACCCTCTGACTAATTGAATCTGAAATTTGATACAGAGTTAAAATTATAACGTTAAAACTATGTACCAGATCAGGATCAGACAGAGCTAACGCAATAATTTAACGTTGTGTTTTTTTCGGATACAGGGTGATCTAAAATGTGGTGATTTATTTAAATTTAGTGGTCGAATATTTTGATAGTTGCAGATTTTTTTTTCTTTTTACACTTCTCATATGGAAAAGTATTGTTTGACAAATACTCTTATATTGGGAATGGGATATGTGCTGATAAATTGGGATTGCGATATATACTGATAAATTGGGGCTAAGATACGTGATTATAAATTGGTATATTTATGTGCTCATAAACTTTCACATTAAAGTGATAAAAGTGTAGGTACATGTGTAGGTAAGTGAAAGTGTTTCGTGCGTCTTATTCACTGATGAGTTCTTCACGAATGATCGATCATTCATACGAACCACGTAGACATTAAATCTAATGTCAAAGATTAAATCGTTCCTTTTTGGTGTGCTGAAAAACTTTGAAGTCACCAGCTCAAGTGTTGTCTTTCTCATTTGACCATGGAACAAAATTACAATAAACATTCCCAAACGAGCCTCGCATATTTTTAAATGCAGACATTGATGCAGTTGAGTTAAATTGATAATGTACCTCAGCATGCGTCCTGTCGTTCTGTATCGTATATCACAAGTATCGTAGTATTGAAAACCTATTATAAAAATGTATAATTTTTGAAATGATTGTTTTCGTAAATTTCAACTGCATTTCTAAATTTATTTATAAAACTTACATATGCCATTTTCTTAGACATATACCCTCAAGAAATCTGTTTATTTAGGCTCCTTCCGCCTATCTTTTTATTATTGTAAGAATGACGCCTTAGTAAGGAGGAAATAAGTAAATAAAAATAAAAACGGCATAAGTAATAAACTTAAGAAGTCTTAAAACGTTCTGTCGCTAGCTTATAGCAAAGTAGTCAGTCATTTTTGTATCATTGATCAAAACCATAGAACTGAGATACTAATAGAGGGAGTACAACCCTACTTTGGTGTAGGACAAGATAAAATCACGTGACTTGTGGACAGAATTTGTATTCACTGTAACCACATTCTCCGTTCCCCATTATATTTCAATGGCAGATTTTTTTCTTGTTTTTAAATGTTGGATTTTAAAACTTATTTAAGCCATGGTTAACTATTGCCGTGCAATTGGATGCAAAGAAAACGCTTCTAAGGATAGTTCTGTATCATTTCACAGGTATGTACAGTAAACATATTCTGTTTATATCCATTTTAGATCAATTTAAAATTTCGGAACCTCCATCACTCAGTGATTTTGGTGTTAAAACTGAATAATATTTCATAGTTTGGTTTAGTTATTGTATTAAATTTATTTAATTTGTTATTAAGCTTCATTTAAACTGATGTAACTGCATTATATTTTGTTACTTGCTTTATTTTAATCTCGAATGTGTTTCAAGTGCTTGGCTGCAAGCTTGGCGTGATTTTTTCTCGCCAATACAAGTGTTTACATAAAAACACTATTGGTAATTGGTATTGGTAATGGTAAAAAAATACTATTGACCGATTAATAATTGTGTATTTATTTTATTGCAAATAAATTTCCTTATTATTTCCAATATGTTTTTTTTACCATTAATATATGAATTATTATACCGTAAAAGATATGAATGAAATCGTGAAACTAAAACGTTTTATTGAAAATTTTATATAGTAAAATTTCATGAATGTGCTAGAAGTAATTGCATGTTTTTATAAATTTTAATTAAGATCTAATAAGAAACTAGTGGATATTCTAAAGATAAACTATTAAAGAAAGAAATGCTATCTTTACAGATAAAAATTTTGTCTGAATGTTAATTTTATTAATAACTTGCGATATGCATATAACCTAAAATTACCGTTTTCGTAAAGATTTCGAATTTCCTTATTATTTTGTATTAAATCAACACATTTAAGATTCCAAAAATGATTTAATTTTGTTTCTGCGGTAGTTAGAAGCAAAATTACCGCCTACACTATAAACCAGAAGCGAAATATTTAAAACTGATATTAAACAAGGAGAAGGCACGAAGTTTAAAATTGAGTTCGGAATGAGATTTTGTATAATGTTAGTATACATTTAGAATGTTTATTAATGAAAATATTAAGACTCAATAGTCCACCTTAAGAACTTTCAAATTAGCTTATATACTAATAATGGGTTACCCGAACGAGCGCTCGAGTAGTGTAGTGGTTAGGGCACTGGCGTAGCGTTCAGGAAACCTGGGTTCGATTCTGAGCTAGCGTTGTTTTTATTTCCAGTTATTATTTTCGAAACTAGTCTTGGTTAAATAATGCTGTGATTTTCTTTTTGCCATTATTTAAAAAAAACGCTCTTAAGAAATATTTAACTTTTATTACTTTATACATCTTATATTTTAACATATTTCACAATTCATTATAAATATTAGGAAATCTTACAATGATTTCTTTCTCAAATTCAAATTCAGATGCAACTACTTGCACAGATTCCATATTTAATAGTAATAAATGAAATTAATTGCTTATTGAGTTCTAAACTTAGTAAGTAAAATATTATAGAAAGCTTAGCTTTTGACAAATTTCATAACTGTAGTGCATCATGAAATGGGGAAAAAATAGCTCTAGAAACAAAATCAACCAAACCATATCTTTCAAAACAAACCACATGAAATAAAAGAGTGCAAATAATATGTAATGAGCATTCAGAGACGTCTCTACTTATAATAAATATGAATGTGTGTGTATTGGAGCTCAATAGAGCAGACTGCTAAACTTAGAACCACAAAACTTGATACATGCATAATTTGGAATGTGGGAATATGTACTTTGAAGCTATTTTTATGAAATCTCAATTAGAATTTTAATTAAGAATTAAACAATATTTTGGAGTTTTTCTATGATAAATTCCGAAAATGTTACAGTACATAATTTTGACTTTATCTTAAAATTCAAAAGAATTATCATTTCAATAATACCAAGGTTTTTTTTATTTTTTTAATTTCTTTTTACTATTTAAATAATTTTTCAATATTCACCCAATTTTTTTTATAAAAAATATTTCATCATATTTTTTTACAAAAATAGGAAGAATTATGAACGAATATAAAGCATATCTCAAACAATAATATCAAAAATCTAAGAATTCTGAAAGATGACCAAAGTTGTTGTAAAAGTCATTATTATTGATATTTTTCGTTTTTGTTTTACAGTCAGAATTTCTATCCTGTTTTTAACGCAAATTATTATAGGAGAAGTAGATGTTATAAGAGATATATTTACTTAAATCTCTTAAGAATCTATATAATATTTAAATTCATATTGACATACTATTAATATACAGAAAAAAAACTAAATTTTGCATTATTTCAAGTCAGAAATTAGATAACATTGCTTAAGTGTATCCATTTTTTCATGAATTTCTGTATGAGTTGATAAAAAAATGCGGAAAATTCATAGTAAAATGAACAGAAATTATAAGGTTTCTAAATATAAATTATAGAACAAACAAAAATTTAAACAAATATTTTGCTAAAGAAATCATTACGACCAATTATATAAAATATTTAAGTTAAAATTTTAGCGACCCATAATCCTGACAAATCAGCTGGTCGCCAAAGGGGACTAGTACGCATTATTTTATAATCCTTAAAATATAGTAAAAGAAGCTCTGTTAGATTACATAAATTATAATTTAAAATTTGATATGTTTTCATGTGTTTATGTAAGAATAAAAGTACATCTTAAACAGAGGCGGTGGCAGAAATTTGCCGCCGGGAGGGGCAAGACAAATCCGACAGGGGAAAAGCACAATATCTCTCTCATTTGGCTTAAAAATAACTCATAATAATTAATTTTATATTTAATTCAAGAAAATTGAATATTATTTAGCTTCTTTGTTATTCAAATGCTGAACCTTTCTTCCATTGCTAAAACTTTACAAAAATATTTATTAAAAAATGTTCTCAATTTCTGTTATTGGCCATCAAAAAGTTGCCAATATTTGGGTCTATTTCTTTATGAGACTCTTGAGATTTAATTTTTCTGAGATCTAGTTTTAGAAAAATATGGTTATATTCCATTCTAGATTGTAGTTTATAGATAGAAGCACAATTGCGCCAGAATGACATATCATGCAATGTGAATAAATGCATTCTCTTTTTATTTTTATCATATAAAAGGCATGTTGGTACAAAAACTTTTATAAAAGAAGCTTTTTTAGAAATCTGTATTAATAAATAAAAAATATTGGATATTTTCACAAAAATCGATTTTATTTTGGTGTACTTCCCTACCTAAAATATTTGTTAAATAATGATTACGACAATGAGCTGGAATTCCGATGTGTTTCGAATCCGAGGAGAGTAGGTGTGCGTGTTCGACCATAATTTACAATAGTTCGGATACGAACAATATAGAATGCGGAAGACACAATGATATTGTGTCTTAAAAAGGCCGGAGAAAACATTTTGTAAATATATGTACAAACTTATTATTTTATGTTAAATATGAAACATATTCTTATGAAAAATAGGCGGCTTAAACATTAGATTCACTCATGTATTTATTTTTCAATATATATTTAGGCTTAAAAACCAACGCATTTTATTAAGAAACAATTGAACATGAATTTTCCTATTTTCATTTTTAAGCATGCCTTCTTATGGTTAAATGCTTTTTTAATTAAAAATTTTTACTAGCTAATATTCCTTTCGAAAAGTGAGTTTTATCGCCTCAGTTGCATGCACTGGATTTTCTTAACCCCTTTGTGTAGAATGACGAGTCTGTTGTTACTGTTACTTATGGCACTTTACAAGCCTGCTGACAATTATTTTTGTCAGCGATTTAAGCCGAAAGAATGTCTCTTGTAACGCCAACTAGGGTCAAGAGTACGACTTAACTACTCACCCGTCACACCCCTTTTTTATGGGGCGGACTTCATTCATGCCTTTCATTCATCCACAGATCGTAATTTAGACCTAAATCAGAGAACGATCACATCTGAATCAGTACCACCATTGGTATTACTCTCGACATGAAGGACTTTGTGATCACGACAGATTTATACGGGCACCAGCCACCACACACACGGTGAGTCTTCGGCCGGCGGAGTTCGATCTCACAACCCAACGGATGCGAATCCATCTCCCTCCCAACCAAGCTATCCCGGCCCTAAGACGAGTCTAATTCGTGTTAGGAATTACTAAATTTTTAATTTTAAATATGCAATTAAGTGAAAGCATTAAGTAATTTAAATGCAAAAATCTTTGCATTTAAATTACTAAACGCATCATTACCTCAAATTCTCTTATATTATTCTAGGCATTAAAATAATAATAACTGTCCCAAATAAGATCTTCCATCTAATTAGGAAGCGAAGTAAATTCGTATGTCAAGGGGTTAACGCGTTATACTTGACTAACTATTTTAATCATCCTTTTATCAAGGCATCTTTATTCAGTTTATTAAAAATTTAGAAGCATTTTAAATTATCTAATTTTTACCGCGAATTGTAATTGAAGGAGAAAAAAACGACACCTTTACCGATTACATAGTGATAATATTGATAGCAGAATCTGAAGAATTTAGGTAGTAATTTATTTAACAAATTTAGTGCATACTTGAATAAATTCTTTTAGTAGAGCTACAAAATTACTATAATTTAATTATTTTAATTATTTAGTATAGTTACAACATATATTTAATTTTTTTTGTCATCAGTTGTAATCAGTAATATTTATTTAGTATAATAATTGTAACCTGATAATTTAGTATAATAATTGTAGCCTAATATATAATTTACTTACTCCAGTCAGTTATAATTAATTCACATAATTTGGTTACAACAAATTAACCCTTTTTCGCATGCGTGTCAAAAGAAAAGAGTGTTTTATTAAATTTAATTAAATCCTTAACTCAATTTTAGGCAGACAATTTTCATAGTGAAATGAATAAAATAAATCTACCAATTCGTTACCAAGGAAGTAATAATTAGATGAATAAGATGACAATTAATTTTTGGTTTTGCATTTGAATGATGAATTTTGGAAAACCACTCTATCGTCCTATTCATGTATAATATAAATGAATTATTTTTTTCAATAAGCGCTCGATGAAAACAAATCCCCCCCCCCATAATCTATGATAAAATCTTAGGCGAAGAACAAAGGAACAAAGAATAGTAGGGGAAATGCGTCGTCGTATTCACTTACTTGCTTATTAATTATTCTGCTAAATATTGTATAAATTATTTGATGAATGAGCATTAGAACATTCGAATCAGATGACTGAGAATTTGGATGTCGTCGACAACCGTCGCATTGAATACTTAGTCGACCGATCAAAAGTTTTTGGTAAAATGCGACATGTCTTATGCCTTATTCACATATCCCCTTGTTGGTTATATTGCCAAAAGTAGTGCAAATTAAAATCTTAATGAACAACATTTGAATCAAATGTCTGAAAAGTTGTTGATAGAGTCTTCAACATTCATCCCATTAAGTTGCTAATCGGCTGCCCAAAAAGTATTGGCAGAATGCGATATCTTATTCACTGGTCAGGTATATTGCCAAAATTAGTGCGGATTATACTCTAAAGGAACGACATTTCAATTAAATGGCTGAAAATCTGCAGACTTAACGTCTTCGAGATCCATTGCATTCAGTTCTTAGTTCGGTCTATCAAAAATGGTCCGCAAAATGAGCCTATCATCTAATCGATATATCTTGTTGCTTCGTTAATTATATTGCCAAAGATAGCACAAATTATAAGCTGAATAAACGACATTTGAATCAGATGTATGAAAATCTGCGAACTTAACATCTTCGACATCCATTGCATTCAATTCTTAGTTAGTTTATCAAAAATGGTTCGCAAAACCTGGCATATTATATATCTACCACCCTATCGATTATTTTGCCAAATATAATCAAAACACTTTAGCTATTACTTGGATATTTTGATTGCTTACAATATATATATTTTAAGGTGGAATATATTAACTTTTTAGATAAGCATATTCGATAATGCGCAACTCTCTACAACCATCCTGAAGTACTGAACACTTCTGCCACGAAGCTCTCAATCTCTCGCCGAACGGGGGGGGGTCAAGAGGCTGCTGACAGGGGACAATTGCCCCCCTGCTACCACCGCCTCTGATCTTAAATATTGATACAATTGGAATTGAATTTCCAAGCTATGTTTATTTAATACTTTTGTTCTATCTAGAACTTATCACAGATTCTTGTTAAAATTGTATAGGATTTACTTCAATTTCAATTTATTTCTGAAAGAAATCAAATCGGTAAATTAATGAACTCTCTCTCTCTCTCTCTCTAAGCCCAGAATTTGCATGAATTTTCCGGAGCTTCAGCTAAACAAATAGACGTGATTCAATAAAATATGCACAAACTCCTCTTCCACATTTAAAGTAATTCGTAGATTAAACAACCCATTAAACTGGCACGTTTCATAGTGAATTTTAACTAGTATTTGAAGCACCTAGTAAATGTTGGTAAACAGGATGTTTCAACAAATCTGATTGTTTATCTCTTATATTTTTGCTTATAATTTAAACAATCAAGTCTGAATTTTTTCAAAGAATATAATTGAAAAGGCATCGTTTAAGATTTCTAGTAAATTTTGTGGCTGACATTGAATGCAGAATTAAGTATTTTGTATAAAATGTTTTCAAATTATAATAGCTGAATTATTTTTTATTACGTTTCCTTTCTAAATCGTTATCTAAGTTTCTTAATGAAAACAAACATTTTCATCACTTTCTTGCAATCTTAGTATAGAGAAAATATAGTAATTTTCAACAAATTTGGATTTTGAAAAATCTTTACGTTTTTAGATCTCCTTGAAGTCGAAAAACATTTGTTTAGAAGATATCCGTCTGTTTGGCTGAGACAAAAATAATTCAGAAACTGTTTGAGCTGATATGTTGATATATGGTACACAATCTTTATACCAACTTTGAAGATTTCTATTGAATTTCGAGGAAAAAATCTGCTCAGTGGAATTCCATCTGTCTAGCTGTTTGTATAAAACTTAACCCGATAATTACAAAACTAGAGAGCAAAATTGATAAAATTTGTCACATAGGTGAAGTGCCTATCTATAGTGTAGACACTTATCAAATTATAAGCCAAATCTTACCAAGGACTGGTCGTTTGTCGGTCTGTACTTTCAGAAACATGTAAACGTGATAATTCAAAAACTGAATGACTTAGATATATTAACACTAGATTTACCAGCCATTTAAATATATCTATTTCTACCATAACCAGTCAATATGACTGGTGTATAAGAAAAAATGCTCATCGTGATTTCCAGTCTTTATTCATTCTTAAAAAATGGTGAAAAGGGTTTAACAATATTAATTTTTATACAAAAATGGATTTATGGACATCTTCAAATAACAAATCATTTAATTTTTTATAGGCTCACAATTTCTACATATGAAGATTTTGTTGCTTGTACACTTTCCGCATAGACTTTTTTTGTTTTGATCTATATTGTCTTCATCAGGAACTTCCTCATCACTACTCAAGATAATAGCACTGTTTTCATCATTGCCTTGTGGATCAATTTGTGTATCTAATAATTCACCGTCGCTATCATATAATTCACTTTCCACATCTGAACAATCCTGGGGTATGCTGGTCGCATTTTCTAAATATGTAGAAACTTTTATTCGTTTTGACATTTTCAGGGGCTGACGATATGCAGGCAGGCTACTTGCCGAAGAATATATTTTTGAATATATTCAAATACGCATAAATGTTTCTTACCTTCTTACCTGTATGGGTCAAGATGAATGATTACGTTTGGAGATCACTTGGACTAAGTACTCGTAAAAAAATCCTAAAGACACCGTAATCAACTAAATCGGCTCGATAACGATAAAGTATTGAACAAAAGACGTATGGGCACTATTTGTATTTCCACGGTCTCATGATTCCTTTATAGAAACATTCACCAGTCATTTTGACTGGTACTGGTATAAATAGTTATAACAAAAAAATATATTTGTTTCTAACATATATAAAGTAAAATTAAGTTCATAAAATGTATTCTCTATTTATAGCTACAAAAGTCCTAACATCATTTTGGAAAGCAAATGTTTAATGTAGCAGGAATTTTGAATTGAAGTTGCACGACCAGTCAAAATGACTGGTCTGGTAAATCTAGTGTTAAATTTGGTATGGGATTTAATGACTGTAAGTGCAATTTTGTTTCAAAATTTGGTTTCAGATGGGTGATAAAAACATTTCTAAAGCTTAAATTCAATTTTTGGATGCTGTTAATGGCATGCCAGGGACTCGCCAAATAACTCGCCAAGAATGACTTGATAGAGTTAGCAAAAATGCCTAATTCACGCCAAAAATGAATGCTTTACTGTACATTCTTTACTGTAACTACTGTACATCAGTGCCATATAAGGCGTTCCCTGACAAGATAAACTTATTACAGAGTATGAGAGAAAGATTTTGGGAAGCCGCACTCTCCGGATTTTGTAAAATTCATTTTAGATCATAAATGGCTGATAAAAATTACTTCTCGTGTTCTAAGGTAAAATTTCCAATCTTAAGCCATGATATCTTAGCAAACAATAAAAGAAAAAGGTGAAAAGCCATGAAAATGAGGCAAAATAATATGGAAAAAAAAAGTAATTAGATTGCACCATTAAAAATTCGAAACACAAAGTAATATAGGAAGAAGTATACACAAAAGTAATTTAAAATTAAGCAGAAAGATATAGCTGCTAACGCTAAGTGGAGGAGGTAGAGAGCATTGTTGCCAAAACTGAATTGGACTTGAACGCCTGCTATTTGAATTTCTAAGTGTAGTCAGAGGACATGAAAGGTTTAGACTGCTAAAGTTGTAGATATGCCATCATATTTCATTTATCGGCATTCCAGTTTTATGCCAAATAATTTGCCAGCCAAATTTCAGAGAGAATACTCAATTCAAAAATAAGAGTCCGAAAAAATTATAGCATGCCTTAATAAACGCACGACAATGGAGATCCCAGCATAAACATCTCAAGATTTGATAGAAATACTGTGCTTGAATATAATGTGGATATTTTATGTTCAAGTAAAGCGTTGAGCATATAGACTACGGAAAATAAGCTTTAAATGGCAGAATAAAGGAAATTAATGCGAAGAATATTCGACAAGCAATTTAAAATAAGAACAAGTTTACCAAATTAAAATATAAACATTTACAGCAAAACAAAGTTTTAGTATAATTTGTCTTGCAGTTAGAATTCTTTCACTTAAAAAAAGGTAATTAAAGCCCGCTTTATTTTTCCGAAACATTTTAACAGCGATTAATGGCGCTGTAGGGAATTACTCATTAACGAGAATTGCTTTTCTAATGAAAATTACAAATCAACGTGTTTCTTACCTTACGGAGGTTTTTTTAAAATTATATTTTAAAGAAAATGTTCTTACTCCATTTAGAATGCAGGAACTTTTACGCGATGAGTAAAGAATAATTCTACTTTTCTATAATTCTTACTGTTACAAATGAAAAATAATGGTGCTAAACATTTAACAAGAGAGAAAATTTTCGTCATGTTTGCCTTAATTAAGTAAGGAAAGTGTTTATCCCTTCTTGTTTTGTTTCGCTATTTAGCATTTTTTGTATTCGGTTTGAAGTGCAATGAAGACAATCGATTTTAGACTTCTGTAGACTGTGTATTTTAGACTTCTTGTAGACGGAATGGATTACCAAAATTTGATACAGCCAGTACCTTCAGAAAGTAAATATACTCTATTTATCAAGTTTGTTTAATAATGACACAATGAAGAAAAATCAAAAATAAATAATTTATGAAATTTTTAAAATAAATAACTTCTTAATTAAAAATTATTAAACCCTCGCCTACTGACGTTCAATAGCTAGAAGATATAAAGATAGTCAGATGAAGGAAAACTAAAGGTGGGTTTACACTTTTCCATTTATAAGACGACCAGTAAGACAACGCATGCGCAGAAAGGGACTGATTTTTGTTTGCCACAATTTCATAAGATAGATTCAGACGTTCCATGCTTGGCTATAAATTGCCGTTTTGGAGTGCTTGAATTTTTTTTTCACTGCGTATCGTATTAAAATGATGGATATTTATGCAAAGAGATAGGGTAAAATTGGAAAAAAAAACATACCTAAATTTAGAAAACTACAGAAAAAAAATGGCAAAAAAAGGGGGGGGCACTACCTCGCATCAAAAAGAACAAAGAGCAAAAAAGGTCAGAATTAATCTATGGTAAGTAATCAATTTTTTTCACTCCAAGCAAAAAAAAAAAAAAAAAAATCCTACCAAATTGAACAGACGCATGTGCAGTAAGAAAAAAATACAATACATGCGCATGTTGTTGTCCCGTCGAGACAAGTAATTGCCATGGACCGAACAACATTTTTCAGCCTTTCTGCACATGCGCTGTCTGCTGGCAGAGTGCTAAGCCACCTTAAGAAACAGTAATAATCATTTATAACGTCGTATAGAGGTTGACCGGAACTTTCTAAAAGTCTTTTTTCTTTGGATTTTTCTGTTTTAATCTTGATTTAAAAGCGACATTATGAGCGTTTTTTACTTTTCCCTTTATTAAATTTTTTAATATAAACGTAATTATTATATTCACAAAAATATTAAATGATTAGTGAATTCTCATACACATTTAACTTAATAAAAATTTCCAATAACGTTTGGATACGCATATACTCTATCTTTCATCGAATTTAATTAAAATCAAAACACTTCTCTACTGTTTCAAAAGATATACGAAAATACTTCTTTATAACTTGCGATGTTTTCAGTCACTGAGTTCTTTCTTATACAGACGGATAGACAGGCCAATATTCAGGAAATCTGTGCCCCAAAGTTGATACAGATTAGCAATTCTAGAGATAAAACGACATTCTGATTTTCAATCGTCTTGATCCTTCGGTTTATTGAGTAATCAGATTGATAACATTCTAAAATTGCTTTTTTACATTCAAGAGAAATGAGGATATTTTTTTTATCTCTTCATTTCTTGAAATTATAAAAAACAAATATTTCACCAATTACAAAATGGTTTCTTCTTTCATATTTCATATATGAAAAGATAACCACCGGGTGTGTTCTCCCCTCGAATGTTTTTCATTTTGTTTGTCGTGCATTTTGTACTTCATAGTATAATGAGATAAAACTTTCATTAGGCCCGTTCTCACATACACTACGTAAGCATACGTATTAACTGAGCGAAATAAAGAGACTCTTTTTATATTTTGAAGAGAAATTTTAAGAAGAATATGTGTTGAATTATTAGATAAGTCAACCATCTAACTCTCCGACCGGCCCGAAGGCACACCGATTTAAACCATAAAACTGAATGACCGAACCGCCGCAACAGCAATTGGCGGGAACTCTGGTTGATTCCTAAGGGCCATCACCGGCCACGGTACAACCCTTCCCGAAGGAAGTACGTCCCGTCGTCGATGGGTGGAGTCAGATCCTCACCTATTTGTGTACCCTCCAGGGTGACGAGATCCAACCACCATGCCGGAAGCATCTCATCCTCATTTCGAGGTGCCCCCCGGGGGGTTTGAATTATTAGGTAAGAAAAACTAATTTGGAATTTCGCAAGCTAAATAAAGAAGCAAATATTATTAAATTTACATTAATGCAGAGGATGAAATAAGCAGGACACTTAATAAAATTGGATGACAATCGAACCATTAAAATATACTTTTGGCTAAACCATTTTCCCTGAAAAATAAGGAGGGTTGTGGCGACTAGAAAAAGAAAAGATTAATGTGACAACTTGAAATATTTAAGCCAAGAACATGACTGCATGGGGTATGATTCTGAGAAAGGCCAGGGCCCTTTCGGGTTTGTCGTGCCAGTGAAAAAAAAATACAATAAATAAAACTGTATTACAAAGTCGCATAAAAATTTTGAACATACAGCAGCGAAATTGCTCACCTATCTTACTCGTTGTATTTAGTTTCTTATATATATATATATATATATTTCCGATGATGCAAAATGGACCAACGGGATACCATTTGGACAATATAAAGAAAATAAAACAAGAAACCATGAGGCAATTCAAGAGGTCGACTTCTGAAAACATCCGAAGATATTTTTAGAACGAGAAAAGTTTCGGATAAATGGAAAGAGGGTTAGTGAACCCTAAAATTTTCAAATTATAGTCTACGTGACTTCAGTTTACAAATTTACCTTTAAATATCCTAAGTTTCAAATTTGATATCAGATATTCAAATCGCATTGCACACTTCCAATTGGTTTGTTTTTAATATTTGGCTGTATGTATGTTACCATAGCATAATGTTCTTTTCAACAAAAATTAAAAAATAAACGTCAGCTGTCAAACTTGTTCAAATAATATGACATTCCCCCCCCCCCACCGTATTGAACGAGTGGCATATTTTTAGAAAAGATTTAGAGGAATAAATCTTTGATGCGTTTCATTTTTACGAAAAATAAAAATACTTTTAATGTAGGTGAGTAATTCATTTTTACTACAATATAATTATTTTTAGCAAGGGCCTGTGTTAATTGAAGAAAATCTTGCTATTTTTGTGAGTATCAATTTTGATACTTCAGGCATTCCAGGCTGTATGAAACCTACTAACCTATTCTTTGG
>JAPMOR010092548.1:0-18175 GCA_026543865.1 Argiope aurantia
CATTTATGTACTAAATTGTGTACTAAACAAATTTATGTAGTAAACATTTTTTTTAATTAAGAAACTGAATTAAATTCAGAATAGGGGAGTTGAAAAGATTATAGGATTTAAAGCTTGTAAAAAAAAAATTTTTAAAAAAACTGCCAGATTTGTAGTGGATAAAACCACTTTAGAATTTCTTTGCTAGTTATGATCTTGAAAGAAAAAATTTCATTAAATGCTTTATCAAACAGTTAACTTACAAAATTATTATCAACAAATGAATAAATTTATATAAAACATAATGGATTTTGTATGTAAAAATAGAAATGATAAAATTCTATTTTTGTAGTCGAGTGATATATTAATATGTTGTACCAAACACATGGTAAAATAGTCATCACATATTATAAAATTAATTTTTAAAATATTGACTTGTAAGAACTAAAATCATTAAAAGGTCTTGTTAATTATCTTTTTTCGTGTTATTTTACATTTCAATGTCTTATTTTTCCCCTTTAAAAAGTGTAGATACTCATTTTTAAAAAATCCATTTTTGCAGTCTTATAAATGCTACTCTATTTCTCATTCAAAACAAATGTTTGTATTTATCTTGATATTTAATTTTGTCTATACATTTTATTATTATTTTTTTTTTTTCTTAGCTCATTTCTTAAATGAAAACCTTCGACATAGAAAAAGGCGATAAAATGAATGTAATATTTTACTGATATCAGAATATCTTTAACTATACATTATTGTAATTATACATTTTATGTTACAAATGTGAAATTTTTTTTTAAAAATAGCACGGTACAGATGTGATGGCAATGCAAATTGTTAAAATAGAAAATGTTGTTTGTTGCTAGGTAACTCTGTTTAGGATTGTTTTGTAATTATATTTGCATATCATATTTATAATTTTCATCTTCTGAGATAATGATCTGCTATATTTTTTAAAGCCTTGGATATGCTTTTAATGTTGCTTCGGTGCTACAAAAAGATTTTAAACCATTTTTTGAACGAGTTGAAGATGCTGTTGTTCAAGCTGATGAAGTGGATGGGAAATACTTACAAGTTAGTAATTTTGAGTTGTTTTTGTAAAAAAAAATAACCTTTTTGTAAAGCAATTTCGTTTATAAAGGAATTGTATTTGAGCGATGGTATGCCAACTTTTAATTTTCATTCACTGTGATAATACAATAATTGATATACTATATTTCTTTCTTCTAAATCATATGATCTTTGTTTTCTGTAGTGAAAGAACAGAACTAGTTTTTCATGTTCTACTTAAATTATCCCATTTTTTTAATGTAACAAAGTAAATGTACTCGGTAATCTTGTTCTTGCATTAATGTTTTTATAATGTGATTATTATCATTAAAAGAATTGATTTTTTTTTATTTTTACTTTCTCTAAATAATAATTCAATAAATACCTGAAAAAGATTCAATAAGTACCTGAAAAAATTAGAATAGGGAATGATTTTACTGATGGGGGGGGGGGGAATTATCTTTATTTTCTGTTTTAGATAGTAAGAAGTCCTTTTCAAATATGTTTAATACATTTGACTTATTAGAAGCATAAATATGAAAGATTGTTGTATAATTTAACTACAAAAAATAATAAAACAATTGCTTTTTTTTTTTCCCCTTGGTTAAAATTTAAATTTACCCTTCACAGCACATGAATTCACAGAATTCAAATCTTGAGAAATAAATTCTAAAAATAATAATAATTACTGGGCTGTATAAACAAACAAGATTGTTATGGTTTTAGCAATGTTCTTATTATTTAAAGAGTTTTAACATTCCACTTAAATAATTTATCTTCATAAAAAGAATTTAGAAGTGCTTTTGGAATTTTCTCTTTTTTTAAAGGAATTAGAATTTGAATGTGCTTTGATGTGCATCTGATCTATAAAGGTATGAGTGTGAGGTTTGCATGTTGTAACAAAAAATGTAAAACCTTTTGTAATAATAATAACAGTTTGTTATTAATCATACTAGTAAGTGGCTAGCCTTTTTTTGTGATCATTTGGTGTTTGACAGGATAAATTATTGTAAAAACTTTCCATTAAATTTTGACTTCCTCAACAAAATATTTTTAAGCTTCAAATTTTGAACGATGAATAACTCATTCTATATTAGAAGCCTCACACCATTATGTTCATTGTGTCATGCATGTTTCTTAATTTTTACTCCTAATTAAATCATTGTAAAGAGTAAAAGTATGGAAATATGAAAGCACTTTAAAAAATATTTCACTATTACTTCGTTCTGAAGTTAAACTGTAAATGTAAAAGTAACAAAATTACAAAAAAAGAAAAAAAATGGAAACATACCTATATAGAAAGCTACACAATTTGGAAGAAGTAAGTTGAATTTTTATATCTTAATATATTGCAAGATCTACGTAAAATACCTTTTAAAACTTGAAAAGAAATTATTCTGCAAAAAAATTGGATCATTGCAAAGATAATTTTTTGATGTAGAAATCATTTTTTAGCAACAATGTCTTTAAAAGTTACTATAGAAAAATATCAAAATTTTGCTTAATTTTTAATTAGTTAAAATTCAAATAAATTTTTTTTAAAAATCGATCAATTTTTACATTTCTACCATCTAAAGTATACATGCCCAAGTTTGGGTGCTCTAGGCCAAACATCCAACCTGTAGAATGCCAATACACACACATTTTCTGTTTTCTTATTATTAAAGATTAATTCTTTCGTAATTTCAGCAATTTTAATGGCCATTTTAGCTTTAAAAAATTTAGTATGACTATCATTGTAATGATCTTAATTGTTTTTTCCAAAATAGTAAAAAAATCCTCTTTGCATTTTATAATTTAAAAAACTGTAATTGAAGAAAATATGTTTATATCAAAGTAGCTTTATTTTTGTCTTCTGTTTATTAAAAATTATGCTTTTTTTTTCTTCTTTTTTTTCCAGTTTGAAGGTGGATTGGGTATTACAGCCACCACTATTATTGGTGTTTATAAACTTGCTGACGTAGTTAAAGCTGCTCCAGCAATGACTGCGGTATGGAGATTTCTGTAATTGTTTGGCAATTTTTTGTTATTATATTTTGTATCGGGTTATATTTATTTGGAAAAACATTTTTAGCTTTTGAAAGTTTTAAATAAGTTATTTGTAGTATGATTGAATATTATAAAACTTAATAAACCATATTTAAATGTTTGATTAATATTATATTGATCATGATGAAACACTTTTTTGTGAAATCTCCAATATTTAAATTGTTCATTTGTGTCTCAGATCTAAGTTTGTTTAAAATGTATATATAGTATAATTATTTACTCTGAATTGCTCCAATTGTATTAAACATTTTATATATTTTTATATATTAAATATGTTTTAATATATTTTATATTTATATATTTTATATATTAAACATTGATCTATAATAAAAATTTATTTTTTAAAAAATTGTTAAATTATGAAGAAAATTTTTACTTGTAAATTAAGATTATATGAATAATTTATCAATAAAAATATTATTTGCTATTCAAATTTTAAAAACTGCTTTGGCATTGAGTTGAAATCGGGCTATTTAATTATTAAAAGAAATGCATAGTTAGAAATAAACCTAATTTTTCTATTCCATCATTCTTTTTATCAATTTCTTCTTAATTTTTGCTATATCTGTATATTTTACTTGATAACTAATATTAATTCTAAATATCAGTTTAGGTTGATTTTTTTCCCCTTTTGTAATAGATTTATTTAACTCTGGAATTTCATTTTAATCTACATTTTTCAGTGTTTTATTATCTGTATTTAATTTTGTTTTATTCTTTCAGGATCAAGCTATTAAGTTTGCAAATTATTTCTTGAGCAGAAAATTTGTACAAACTGTTAAAGGAGCTGCACAACTTCTTGATGTTCTAAGAGTATTTACTACGAATAAAGTAATTTTCTTATCATTATTACTCTGTATAACAAAAATATTTTTTATAAAAGATATTAAGGCAGTTATAATTTCCTATATCTTTTTTTAAGTATCACATTCCTGTTGCCGTGACCCTTGCCAGTAATAGTGCCTTATCTGACGAAAATCCAAATATTCAAGTACGCATTACAAATGTATTGGGAGTTTCACTTGGCCCTCTAACCGTCACAGTGGACACTGCTAAAAGGCTTGGTGATGATGCTGTTGTTATGAGCAAAAAGGCATTTCAACCTGTCAAAGGCAGCAAGTATGTTTCATTTCCATTTTTCATATCTTATATTGTCTCTTCATAAATAAATTACAAAAAAAAAAGTAGCATTTTAGTTACAATTCTATTTTTTAACCATGAATTGCCAAGTTTTACTATTTATAATTCTATCTGTTGAGTTTTGGCTAGAATTTAATATTTCAAATTTTGCTTTCTAACCTCTATTTTATAAATTTTACCTTATTTATTGTTAATGCATAAAATTGGTTCTCTATGTTATTCCAAAACTTCACTCCAACATTTAAATCCAACTTTTTTTAAGTAAAATGAGTCAACAATTGCAGAGATGCGCTTCTGCTAAACATTATGGCGAATATTTTCACCAGTTAAACTTATACAATGTTTGGCGAGATATTGGGCAATGTTCAAGTGCTTCACTTTCGGCATTGTCCAAGTTTCAACATTTACTCTTAAAATGATAAGAAAAGGCTGCAATTTGTTTGTCAGTGCATGGATAATTCTGAAAGTGTTTTTTTTTTTTCCTCTCCCTTTACCCAGAGAAACATTCTCCCAGTGCCACCATTGATGGCACTGGGAATACAGAAAATGTAAAGTTTCTTAGTCCCCCCCCCCCCCTCCATCTAAAAAATTATGAACTTTGAATGTTGCAAGAATAGAAGGTCATAGCCACAGCTCCAAAAATGGAACACCATTCTTGTCTATGTAATGTATTAAAAGGAAATTCTCTCCTTTTTTCACTTGCTCCCCTTTTCTCTGTATAATCAGTCTAATTAGGATTTGAGAGATGTTTTTTTTTTTTTTTTTTTTTTTTCCTTGAGATTCTCGGATTACAGCTAATGAGCATATGCGACACTGCTATAACTTCATGAGAGAATAGAATTCATTTTTCTAGTAGAAATAGTAGTATCTAATCTGCAGAAGCATTACAGTGATGTTTAGTCACTCATGCATGAGTTTATTGAATGGTGTGTTTACTGTTAGAGAAATTGTTAATTTATTCATTGTAGATTTTTTTTTTAATTAAAACAATGAGTTGTTCAAAATTTGTATTTAAAATGGATTGGAAGGATAAAAATATGATTTCTAACTTTGCAGAATGGCTTAGTTCCTCAGAATCCATTTTGCTGCATACTCTTGCTTTGTAAAAAATGCTTAAGTAATATCGGAAAACAGACACTTATTAATCATACCAAAAAAGGGAAAACATATAAAATTGCACTCCAGTTCAAATAAAACAAAACATAAAAAAAAAACATCATTGATATTGGACTAAAAGGAATATAGGAGGAGATAGCATATCAGATTTGAAAAGAAGCTGATTTTGAACTTTCTTGGATTAAGAACAATAACTTAAAGCTGAATTTTTATGGGTCTGTGTCATATTCATCCCTTAATGCTTCAAAGATGTATTGAAAATGTTTTCACATATGTTCTCTAATAATGAAATAGCCATACATTATATCATACAAAAATGCCATGTGACGTTTGTTATGGATCAACTATATATTTTTTTTCAATAAAATCTTAAGAAATCTCTAAACAAACAAACAAAAAAAATTTAATATGCTTTGATGAAGCAGCTTATTTCTGATAGCTTGATGATCCTAAAAATCTAAGACAGAAAAATTACCGATATTGGAATAGTGATTACAAGTTACTTGCTTACTATTGAAGCTGAAAAAAGAACTTTTTAGCAGAATGTTTATATTTGTGAAATACTATAAAAAATACCTGAATAAATGTCTAAAATTTGCTGTTTTAAAAGCTTCCTCTTGTTTAAATCCATATTTATTGAAGAAGCAATGCATTATTATGTGAAAAAGTACTGGTTGATTTGCTTCATCTTCTTTATTCCAAAGCACTGATTTTTCTATCATTTTCAGAATGTACAAAAATCCAATTTGAAATTTTCTTGAAAAAAACTAAAAAGTCAATACAAAGAACAGCTTGATCCATTTAATATTTTTAAAAAAATCATTTAGAAGATTTCTGATATGTTAATCTCCAAAGAATTTTCTGATTTTGGTGATGTTGTAAAAATAATTCTTGTGTTAGCAGTGGGCTGTGGAAAGTGGATTTAGTATCAACAAAAATATTCTTATTTAAAATCTGAAAGAAGATCCCTTAATTAGTCTAAAAACTGTGTATAATGTCATAAACTTTTATAGAGGTGTTTTTAATGTTCTGATTCCAAAGGATTTGTTTGTTCCTATTCCAAAAATTTGCTGAATTAGTAAGTACAAGATATTATATGTAGCTTTAGAAAAAAAAGAAAATTGTTGACGGGGGGGGGGAGAGAAAAGTCCAACAAACACAAAATACCATTAAAAATGAAATTTTTTGAAGGAAAAAAAAATGACATTGATGACTGAAAAAATTGATGCCCAAATATATGATTTGGCAAATATATATATATAAAGTAATCATTAAATGGTTTGTAACGTGATAGCAAAAGTGTTTTTTTTTTTGTGTGTGTGTGTGTATGTTTTAATTCAATCTTGTCCTAAATTTTGCATGACTTTGAATTAAGGAACTTGAGAACTACCCCTTACTACATAAATTTTGTCTTGCTAAATTCTAGGCAATAAATATTGAAAGATTATTTTTTTATATATATAAATATTAATTTCATTTTCAAGTAATGTTAGATTATTGCTTCATTTCCTTGTTTTTTCCCACTTGTTAAAGCTATGGACTATTGTTATTTCATTATAACTAATACATAAGTGCTGTTGGCACATTTCCTCTTGTATTGCATGTATGCTCATGAAAAACATAAAGGATTTTTTTTTCTTCCAAATTTAAGCCGCAACCCTGTTTGCATTTTAGATTACTTTAAAATTGAATTTCCTACACCAAATATATATATATATATTAGAATACATTAATGAGATAAACTTAGAATTATATTGCAAAATATAAAAGTAAAATAAAATACATTCCAAAAATGTTCCATCTTTCAAAATATTCATGCATGCATTTTTGTGACTAAATATGCAGCCTAAAATTGATCTGCCGTGTAATTGCATTTGTTAATAACAATCCAAATAGTTTTCTGATTTTCAACATAACATTGCAAATATTGTGCATTTTCATAAACTTCTCACTAATGAAAAAATTTAGAACAAAATGAAATATGAAATGATTTGTTACTTAACAGCTAGAACATGACTTGTGTTGTGCAGCTATGTGTCTATGCAAATAAATGGCTTTTTTTTATTATTCAGAACTTCTATTAACTGTTGTAAAATATCTGCAACCAGCAGAACATCTTCCAATGTGAAGTGTGCTTGAGATTGGAAACTCGTATATTGAAGCTTTGTCACATAATGCTATAAATTATGAATCATTCAACCTGAAATAGTATCTGTAGCATTATGTAGTACTGACTTAACTAATTAATTCAAACAATTTTATTTATTAGAATTTTAACTTTGTTGGTAGTTACAGTATGTTTGGTACAGTACCTTATAGCTCTTGTGTCAATAAACTCCAACAAATCACATTAGCATGTCTTCTTGTTGTAGTTATATCATTAAAAAAAAAAAAATTCTACCAAAATGTGTATGAGTGTTTTGTTTAAAATAGTCTTTTGATATGAAGAGGAGGAATTTTGAATTATTTTAATATTAAATATTTTACACTGAATTTATTAAATATTATTATATTATTTAACAAAATGTGATAACAGCTGTTCAGAGTTTTTATTTAAAGAATCAAACATTTCATGTTCCTTTTTTTAGTAGGGGCACATTTAAATAATAAAAGCTAAAATTAAATCTGAATTCATTAATTCGATTGCATTTAATTTTTATAAAGGGTTTTTTAAGAATGCTGCAAAAAACCAAAAAGTTTAGTCTTTTTTGTGTAGGTGGTCTGCTAATGAGACTGTTTAAAATTGTGTTAGATATTTGTTTTACAATAATTTTCAGTATTTTTATAATGGTGTGACAACTTTCTGTCACTTTCAGTATTACTTCTCATAAAAATGGAGAAATGCATAATTTATTTAATTTTTGGAGAAAAGTTTTCTGCAGTGCTTATATTGCAGTGATCTGAAGATGTAATAATAGTTAGTACATTTTATTTTGATTTTTCCAGCATATTGTACACTTTGAACTTTATGGATATCAAGCCTCTTCGAGGATTTTATACTGTTTCAATAAATGCTGTTCCAAATAAAGCAGATCCTAAATTGATTGGAAATACTGGAGCACAAGTAAGCAGAATTCTTTTGTTTCTTTTCCTTTATTCATATTAGGTACATGATAAAGGCCTTTATTAATTTCTTTTTCTTTTAGATTAACGTGAAGGTTATGACTGAGGTGACTGTTGAAGCAGTAGAAATTGCAACAGCTTTTACTGATCAAGTATCTTCAGCAAAATCCACCAGGTAAAAAAAAAAGGGGGGGGCTTTATTCTGTTTTTTAAATAATTATAAGCAAGTGATGCTTATTTTGCCTTAACATTACAAAAAAGGGAATCTCCCCATGCTTGTATTCTGTGTAATTAGTCATAATGTTACCATTGATTTAATCAAATATATTTTAGTAGTAATAAATCTAACAAAAAGAAATGAAAGTGTGCAATTATTAATGAACTAAAAAGTAGAATTAAAAAGAAATGTTGTTAACTTGCTACAAAATTTAGCTTTACGACTAATTTTTTTTAAAAATATTTTTCATTAAAAAATAATTTATTAAATTGAATAAGACAAATTATGCAATTGTAGTGGATTAAAAGTGTAAGTCTAGTATGATATTGGAATTTAAAAATAGAAATAATTTGAAAATCTTAGATTTATTTTTAAAATGTGAGGGGGAAAATGTTATATATTTCCTCTTAATCACAATTTCAATCTATATAAATGCAACCATTCTATCAATAAGCATCAAATGCAATTTTAATTTATGTTCTAACAAAGATATAAACCTATAGAATGCTGATAAAATTAAAAAAATTCGTATCTCAACTGCTAGTTTAATATATAAAAGTGTATAATGTATTTGTTTTGTTTTTAAAAAATTTAATGTCTTCTTTTTCTTATCCTCTCTTTTCTGTGCATATAGCATTGCATATCCAAGCGAAAATGTAAACCTTGATGTGGATGTTCACCAAAAGATATCTTTGAAATTTTCTTTAAAAGACAAAAATGCAAAATCGCCAATGATTGCTCATCAGGCATTTGTGATGTTTGTTAATCAGAAGACAAAACAAGAAGTAGTATTCCTTGCAGAAGCAGAATCTTCAAGTGGTGGTTACAAATTTGATTTAGTAAGTTTGCCTGTATAAAATGTAAATTAAATGTAATCTGTCTGCTTTCTCTTGAAACTAGGACTTAACTTTATAAAAAATTTGTCTCTCTGCCCCTCTTAAAATGAACATAAATAGATATTGTGACCAAATATTTATATTATTAAACTATTTTTGGTGACAAATATATGATATACCTATTGTAAGTACATATATTAAGTAAAAAAGGTATTCCAGACCAAAATTATTCCCATTATAGTGTCTAAATAAAACACAGAAAATCGTTTCCTATTTGTTGAAATGTATTATTTTGTCAGTTGAGATCTGCACTATATATTTCGTTCTTTAGTGATATGATTGTCTCCTAAAAAAATCAAAAGTTGTGAATTTGCCCTTAAGTGTTGTACAGAAAAATAGTCACTCTATAATGAACTATTGTTACTTGTAAATGTACCATTATGTTGACCATCAAGGACTTTGTGAAAAAGAGGAGTTTAATTTATATATTAGTGCATTTATAATTGTTGCACAGTGATATAAATAAAAAATAAAGTACTGTCACACATCTTTTATGTAAACTATAAAATGTGTTCTTGTATAAAAATATTCATTATATTTATTTTTATGATTTCAGCAAATTTTAGTCATTCTTGTCTTTTTAAGGAACAGTTTTGCTCTTAACATGCTATAAATAATACTATCATGAGAATGATTTAAATCTTTGGACATGATGCAAATTTATGGAGTAATAATTTTGAAGTTTTGTAGAAGTTTTATTTCAAAATGATGTAGTTTATTTATAAATAATAAACTTATTGCGTATGTGTTTTTACAATTATAATATGATTTCTATTTTTTTTAATTAATTTTGTTCATTTTTTATTAGTACTTAAAGAAAAATAGAAATGCTATATTGTTTTTAATTTGTCACCTTAATTTTATATTTTTGAATTCTAATTATTTGTTCTTTCATAGGATGTTAAATTAAAAGAAAAAGACTTCCAGTTTGCTTCTGGTGTGTATGATATGAATTTGATTATTGGAGATCATGTTTTGAAGAATCCATTTATGTGGAAATTGGTAATTTTATATATATATATATTAATTACTATTACTCATGTTTGTAACAATGCAATATTTGTTGTTTTGATTAGATTGGCACTTTTTCCATTCAGGTGCAATCAATTCTATGTTATTAGTATTTACCAAAAGAAGAAAAAACCTGTGTGCAACCTTCAAATGATTAAGATATTTATGATGAAAAAAAAATCATTTAAATATTAAAGAAATACAATGGGGAAAAATGAAATGCGATAATAAATTTTAAATATAATAAAAAAATTATACTCCTTTTTTAGTATGGATGATTATGCTATTTAATATAAGTAATTATTATATTTAGGGTGGCTTTTACTTTTTGAAAAATAATGTATTTAAGGTTCTGGATTAGGTACACTATTTTTGTTTATAGAAACCTCTGTGTATGTTAGGTGGGCATTAATGAATAAAATTAATTGCTTAACTCTCATGCAATAATATTGAGCTTTTGAAAGATGTAACAAAACTGATACTGTATCCTATATTAGTAATACTGTTAACATACTAGAACTTGAAATGATTTTACTATTTGCTTCAAAGTGTTTGTCTTAAGACACAAATTCTTGTACTAGAAAATATCATCTATATGTCTCTTTATAAAAAGAGGTTTTAAAATGTTTTGTCTACCTGAACAATTTTTTTTGTGTGTAGATAAATGCTAAATAATCTGAATTATTTTTATAATATGAAAAGTTATGTTTTTTATTTGATGCTACTAAGATTTCTTGATAGTCTGATAAGATAAGATAGTCTGTGAATTAAGCATTGCATTTTACTCAAAAAGATGCTTGGAAATAATATATTAATAGCAATATTTTATGCAATATCAAAAAAAAAAAAATCAGTGTGAGTAGTTTCCCAAATTTTTTCTTGCATACTCTCTCTAGTAAAGATGAATTTGTGTTTTTGACACATTTTTCCCAACTCGATTGAAACCAAAATTTAACTCGGAACTACAATTCTAGTCACAAAATCTGATATATATGAGTTCACTGAGTTTTTGAATTATCACATTTATGCTCTTCTGAGAGTATACACCAAAAGATGTAAAGCTCCTTGTTGGATTTGGCACAAACTTTAATACATGTCTATACAATAGATGTTAAATATGTATAGCTAAATTTATTCATCTAGTTCTCTTCGTTTTGTAGCTATTGTGTTAATGTATATTCAATTAACCAAACAGATTTCCTCTAAATAGATTTTGCTCGAACTTTGATAGAAATTTGGAGTAAAGACCAAATACTAAATTTCATCTGTTTAGTTCAAAGCGTTTTTGAGTTATTTTTGTCACTCACAGGCAGACATTTTCCAAAAGCTTTTTTACTCGCAGAGATTTAAAATATAGAGATTTGTCAAAATCTCGAAATCGAATTTTTTGATGATCTCAGAACTTTCTCTACACCTTGCATATGACAAAATAAAAAGAAATGAAATGTGGCTTTAAAGCAAATAATAAACATTAAGTAATGTTTGGAAATAAATATATTCATATATTTTTTGCTTTTGTAACTAATCCACTTATGTTGATTATTTTGAGAATATCATTATAAAAGACAGGAGTTTTGTTACACATGTAATATCACATGTAGATGTATAAAGAAAATAAAGATATCGAAGAAAGTAGGCTTATTATTAAACACAATGGAACACTTTATAAGGAACCTTGAATATTCTCAGAATGAAGACATATTGCTGTATATATATATAATATTCAAATAATAAATTTTTGCCATTAAAATGTGCTTAATTTTGTATGTTATTTTTGTATGTAAGGTTTTCCAATATCTTTGTAGTTGAAATACTGTGCCTCTGTGTTATTGAAATTCAATAAAATTTTCTTTTGATGTAGGAATATAAATGTGCTTTAAAATAAGTTTTTCCTAGAGAAGAGCAGTTTTCTTGATTTGTTTTCTTATGTTTTCAGGGAGAAGTTAAATTTACCTTTACACCTACTGCTCCAGCCCCTGCATATGAAAACCCATTTGAACCAAAACCAGAAATTAAAGTAAGTTAAATCTAATATGATTTTTTAAAAAAATTTTAATCTAATTTTGACTTTAAAAAAATTAATTTATATACAAAGATCAAAATATAGTGAACTCTACTTAATGTGATTGTGTTATTGCCATTAATCACTTTGTATTATGAAAAATCTCTTGTTCTGAACCAAATGTATAAATATATTTAAAAATATTTAGTGTTAATGTTATATTGTGTAATGCTATCAGTTTTGAAATAGAGAATTGATCAATCTTTCATTTTCAACCAGTAATATTTAAGATTCATAGAATTTCTTACTCCATTCATTTATATATATGTGTATATATATATAAACTTTACCCATTATCACCACACTTAGAATGAGAATCTGTCAATATCTCCACTTTGGAAGTAATTCATTCAGCAGGCATGGATGGATTTCATTCTTTTATCTGGATTATAATGATTTTTGGATGGTTTAAATGACCAGATACATTGCTTAATCAAGTTCAAAATGCATTGAACAGCCATAAACCAATGTTTTTGCCTGTGGTTGAATTATGAGCATAAAATTGACTTAAAAATGGCTTGAGTATTAAATAAAAAAATTTTAAGATATCAAAAGTTGCCTAATAAAACAATGCAGTACTGCCAGTGAAAGTGAACATTTCATAGCCTTTTTGAAAACTTGTGAAAACCATTGAGTTGAGCAAAAGGAAATGAAAACACTAATTCTATGCAAAACAGATGCAGCAAAGTTTAAAAAGGGGGAAAACTTAGATTTACAAATATATGAGACCATAACTCTCCAATAAATAGTTTGCTAATGTACTAAAAAAATTGTAAGGGTCCAAAAGATTTTACCTTTTCCAGACAGTTGATTCCAGCATTGATGAAAGCTGGAAAATACCACTTTCAATTAAACATTTGCAGAACTGATAATAATAATAAAAAAAAAATGGTTGAAACTTGCTATCAAAATAAGCATTTAAAAGTGCATTATATTTTAAAACCATGTCAAATTTTCCCCCCTGGATGAAAGTACAAAATGTTTTTTAAGTTTTAAAGAATCATGTGATTGTTCTCTGATAGATCAGCATAATTGGAAAAAAAGAATTTAGCAGCTTTAGTCACATTGTTTAAAAAGCATTTTTTTAAAAAAAATTCCAGTTATCTACTTGTATTGTTTACTTCACAAACAACAAGTTTTCTTGGATGATATCCACCATATTCAATAACGGGCTGTTGAAGTGGACAACCAACTAAGTCACAAAATTCTGCTTCTGATAGATAACTGTGTTAATCACATTTTGAATATGTCATTGAAATGCATCAATTTTAAATCTTTGCCTAGCAATACAAACTATTTTAATGTATACTTAAAATCAAAAGGTAGTTTTTGTTTTAAAGGTTTATTAGCAGCATGAAATATGGGCCAGAATTGTAGAATTCCAATGACTAAGAAAAAATTAGGGCAAAGGATTTGGTTTGAAAACAACTCTACAGAAAGTGGTACATCTCTTAACAAATTCCTAGAATTGCATATGGCTAGTTGGCAAAGTCAAAAACTGTTTCACCTGTGGAGCTTCGGTGAAACATTTGGTGAAAAGTTTCTATTTACAAGGTGCGTAGCGTCATGAAAAGGGCTTAAATTTGAAAATCATTTATAAGTACCTTAAAAGTGCTTAATTTTGAAAAAGGTCCTTAAAAATCCTTAATTTTCTTGAAAAAATGCAAATACAGCTTTTTGTTTCCCCATACGTTGAATCTGATAGTTCGAAAGCTTGTTTATTAGACTTATCAAGAAAACGGAATTTGGACAAGCAATCCAGAGATTCAAGCACATATTAAGATAACGCTCATGAGACTTTATTCCTGCTCTCTTCTCCTTCAACAATCTGCATTGCCTTTTATTGAAATACTGAAATAGTTATCCGGAAGGGGCAAGAAGAAATACTTCTATACTTTTAAGAATTACTTACTGTGCCATACTTGTTGACACTCCATAATGTTTTAATATATTTCAGAAAATACAAATATTTCAGAATTTTAGTTGTAAATTTAATTTAAAAAATAGAATTTTAACGTTTTGTAGCTATAACATTAAAGCATCATCACACCAAAATTATTTTTATACCATTTTAAAGATTAAAAAAATAATTTTTCCAGTTATACCAAATTTTGTTTGAATGAATCAATTTCTTTCCCTTTAGTTTTAGTAATTTTTGAAAAATTAGTTTTGGATATAATTTGTAGTATTATAATATATTATTATAATAAAATTGAAAAGAATATCATTTGAATCATTGAGTAACATTATTTTATTGCTGTTAACGTCGTGGTAAAGAAAAATAAGTTACTTTTTTTTTTAATTTAAATTTGTAAAATTTTTAAAACAGTTCATTGAATAAAATTCTTAATTTCATGAAATTTGTTAAATTTCAAAACATTCCGATATAGTGTCTCATCCTGTCTTCAAAAAATGCTTTTAGGAAATGCTTCTATTAGCATTTTTTATTTTCATTTTGCTTCTAACTACAGAACTAACTCTTTTTTAACCTTACGAACTTGTTTCTGTTATGCAGGGAAATTAGAAGTTAAATTATATTCATTTCTTCACAAAATATATAATCATATTTTTTTAATAATTTTTTAAAGCTAAAGTAAATTTTGTTTATATACGAGATAAAAAGCAAGTTTTTATTAAATTTTTAGAATGTTAAAGTGAGCAATTACATTAAAAATGTGATTTTTTTTCCCCAAAATTATGATTTTTTTTTAAATTTAATATTTTTAATGTTTGAACTAGTTTCTTTGTAAAACCATGAGAATTTTGTTTCTCAGTCCATTTTTTTACTTGTATTTACATACGTTTTAATGCTATTTTCTCAAATTCTAATCTTTGATAGAATTTTCATACAAAAATCTTCATTAGTTAAAATCCAATATGCAATTTTCGTCCAAATTATTAAATAATTCCTCGATATGTTCCTCAGTTCTTGATATAGAATTGAAGTAATCTATTCATTAAAAAAATATTTTGTGATTGTTTTATTGTTTCACAATGTGAAAAATACATGAAAATTTCATCTTATTTATAAATTGAATTCCAATCTTTAAAGAATGGATAAAAATACAGCCTATTTTTTATATCAGAAACTAGATAATATAGATCTTTAGCTGCAAAATTTTAAGCAAATCATTTGATATTTTTTTTAATTCGAAGATGTTTTGCTTTATACCTCTTTTTTAGAAGAAAAAAAAAGCAATCCTTTTTTTTTTCAGTTAATTTTTTTTAATTTGCTTAACTGATTGAAATTTGGTTTTATTGATGTTTCTTAAATTGTTTTTTATACAAATATTCAAAAGTATAAATGCATTTGAATGTTTTTCAAGGAAAAAAAAATCCATGCCATAGTCACATACCTTAAATATTAAATAAATAAAATGAAAGGTCTTTACTAAATTTCAGTAGTTAAAAGCAATAAGACATTTTTTTATAGCCTGGCTATTTCTAAACACTGCTATTCTTTTCTATTAAAAAATGATTTTAAAAACTTATTTAGAACATGGTATTGATCTATCGTCAATTTCATGGCAATTTTGGCAAAATTGCCACGAAATTGAAGGCAGAATGGTCACAATCATAAGACTGGCAGTCTTATGGTTGTAACCATTCTGGAATGCTTACTTAGTTGTATAAGACTTCAACTAAGTTTTCTAAATGTAGTGCGTTAGTAGAGGAAGAAATTCACATTTCCTTTCCCAGCTTTATCGAATCTTATTTGTTATTACATACATAAAAATCAAATACAAACTGTTTGATCATACCTATGCTTCTACAATAAAGACAACATTTTCAAAAATGATGCATCTATCTAAAAAAGTTGGAAGCTTGTTATTTAAAAAAAAACATTGGAAAAGATCTCAGATCTTGATTATTAATCTTATAAAAATATACTTAATTTTTTTTGCCACACTTAGCTTTTTATTGTTATTATTATTTTAAGCTTTGATAGCTTTTTCATTTTTATGACCTTTTTTTTTTTGTTTGTTTGTTTTTGTTGAAACCAAAAAGACATAATTAGTTTTACAATAGAAGGTGTTGTGCTAATATTATGCAAATACAGAAATAAATATTAAAATTTAAAGAATAAACATTTGAATTATTTTTTTTTAATTTTTAATAAAAACTCTGCATTATTATAAAATAGAAAACAACCTATGCTTAGAAAATATGCAGGTTTACATATGCATACATGTACAAAAGTGCTTACTTTATTGGCTAAGGTGCTTAAAAGTACTTAATTTTTGCAACAATTTCTCACTATGCTCCCTTATTTATATCCCCTCAAAGTTGAAGGAGGAATGGATGTCTATTGGCGAGTTTGTTTGCCAAACTGATGGAAATTTATCATGCTATATTTGATAAAAACAAAGTAATAAATGTTGGTTGTACTGATATTATAAGTATGTTGAATCTGTTAAGTAAACCGTCCAATGAATAACATAGTGGGGCACTTCATATTTGAAAATACTACATGCAGCATTGTTTGGCGAAATTTTGAAAGACAAAATGAGTTTTTTAAAAAATAGTTAAAGTGTAATGTAGTCATTAATTAAAATAAGATAGACCTGAGATAGGTGATTTTACCTATTTTGGCTATTTTTATCAATTGGTTAATGTTGTTAAGATTTTTAAGGCCCAAACTGATCACACTGACAGTTATTGCATTTAAATTTTGTATTATTTTTTATAATTAATTGTCTTAATGTATCATATTTTATTTTTTAGCATATGTTTAGAGAAAAAGAAAAAAGACCACCATCAGTTGTTTCTAATACATTTTCGGTCTTATGTGCTGCACCTTTATTATTGCTATTCATTTTGGTAAGTTAGTTCATTTTATCTTTTATAGAAATTTACATTATATTTATAGAAATTTACATTATATTAAAATTTTAAATAATTTTTATGATGTATTAAGATCTTGGTAAAAAGGATCAAAACATTAAAAAGTATAACTGAAATTGGCAATTATATTCATTAAAAGTTTTCTTGGAAAATTATAAAATTTTAAGATATTACATCATTTAAATAAATTAATATAATACATTTTAAGACCAATTTTTTCATAAAATATGCCTAATAATTACTGTTTATCTTAGTGGATCAAATTAGGAGCCAACCTGTCCAATTTCCCATGTTCAATATATGCTGCAGGTTTCCATTTAGGACTTGCATGTAAGTATTATGATGTGCAAGTGTATTTGAATAAACACTATAAAACTATAGAACTGTTTAAAAAACCATGCTAATAATTCATTGTACTTTCTTCTCTTGATTAAACAAAAAATATTAAATTACAAATAATTTATAAATATTGTTATCAATGACATTTTACTATTGTTTTTTATTTGCTTAGATTAAATGTGCTACTATGGTTAAAGCAATTTTTGGTAGTCTTTGAAATTTTATTAAAATTAATTTGAAATTAGAATTAATTTACCTTAAACTTATGATTGGTATAAATTTTGAAATATGTTTTAAAACAGGAATTCTTGTAGAAAAATAGGAAATTACGACCCTCTTTTATTATTATTATTATTATTAGTATTAATAATAATAATTTGAAGATAGGACTCAATCCTTTTTTAT